>JAURVB010013140.1:0-86668 GCA_033002965.1 Piper betle | reverse complement strand
GCTACCCCACAAAAGGCTACGGCCGGGGTGTGCGAGGCACTGGCACTGGAGACGGTAGTGGTAGCCTCCCCATAAAAAGGCTACGGCCGGGGTGTGCGGATCACAGCGGACACCTCCTCCGCATTGTTTTGGAGTATAGCGGAATCGCTCCACCGCATATTAAAATAAATATATGAAAATGGTGGAATGTACTTGTTTGTTTTATCTATTATACTACTTAGTGTTGTAATCACTAACGCGGAATTGCCTCCGCAGGTGTGCAGATCCGAGATTAGATGATTGACAACTAGAACATGGAGCAAAGTAATATGAGGACTCCTTTTTGTTATTTAATTGAGGAATAAGTGTGGCTGCTGGGAAACGGTCCAAGACTGTGGGATTTTATTATAAGTTATGATTTCTAATAATGTTTGACATAATTGCTTTAATTTTGAGTAACACCTAGCCAGTTAGGCCCACAATATTATCATGAAAAATGGCGGGTCGTTACAGAACTGATAAATATGAATGAGTAGGGAGCCTTGGAGTTCAGACTCGGCTCGGGTAAAAACGAATGAGGATAATGATTTAATGTCATGGTAGATTGTTATGTGTTATCGTATTTTCATAAAATAGTATATATATATTTCTTTTGGTTTCTCATTTGTTATTTTGTCTTATTTTGCTTGTACATCATAGCATGCATGTAGGACTCCGTTAGAACCCAATCGTTCCCATTCATGCATTTCATATTTGCATCTCCATCTTGAGACGCCGAGAGTAGATCCTAGTCGGCTTAACCGAATCTAGTAGATTAACGAATGGTTTGGTCGCCGGTGACATTTCCGGGTCGGTTCACGGGTGAGCCGAAACGGGGTGTTACAATAGTAGTATCAGAGCCAACTCTTGGCATATGTTCTCTCAGAGCCAACTCTTGGCATATGTTCTCTGATACCAATAATGGTATCAGAGCTAACCCTTGGTTGATTAAGATGGTAGATGCGTTACAGGTTACATGTGTGCCGAAGCTGCTCTGAGCTGTACCGACAGGTATTTTTCTGTCTTTATGTTTTGGTTCACATATTTTCTTACAAGTCGGTGGTGTAACAGGGTGAACAGATCAGATCAGGAATTTGTAGCAGGATGGTGACACAGACCCGTCGGACGCAGATCAGGACCCCATCGCCTCCAGTAGTCAGACAGGATAGTCCCGACCATGGTCACAGTGACATAGCTTCCAGTCGACCTAGGACCACCATGCCACCAGCAGAGATGAGTGTACCGGTATCAGCTAGTCGTCGCACGGAGAGTCATCGCCGAGACAGTCGACGCGACAGTCACCGCAGTGGGAGTAGTCGACAGGAAAGGGATGCTGCAATAGCTAGGCTAGTTGAGGTTTAGATGCAAATGCAGCAGAATCAGGAGGAATTTAGGAGAGAGCTCAGACAGATAGCTCTATCAGTGGCTAGAGTAGAGAAGAGACCAGTCGTGGATGAAGAGGCGCAAGGAGAGCCAGTGGCGCCCATGGGCCCTCCGCCACCGCCTCCTCCTCCACCGCTGCAACAAGGAGCTACCCCCGCAACAGCTCCTCTGGTTGCCCCACTTCAGGCAAGGATGAGACAGGACGCCGGTGGACCTGCGATAGCAAGCAGCGGGCAAACCGTAGGGGGAGTGGAGCAGTTGGAGGTGACAGTGTACCAGTTGGTACGGGATCACAGATTCCTCGTTATGAGCAAGCAGAGGGATCAAATAGATCTGTAGACGTGAGGAGTTTGGAATTGTGGCAATATGAGAGATTCGTGAAGAATGGCGGACGACCTTTCTTTGGGAAGTTGGATGCTGAGGAGGCATTCCTATGGATATCGTCGGCCATAGGAGTGTTTGATAGTATGGCATGCCCCGTAGAACACAGAGTGCGCGTCGTCACAGGAGCATTCCAAGACGAAGCGAGGATATGGTGGAGTTCAGTGCAGAATTCTGTATTCGCTCATCGCCAGCCTCAGGACATCACCTGGGAGGAATTCAGAGTGGAATTCGATGGAAAGTATTTTCCACCAGATGTTAGGAGAAGGAAGGAACGAGAGTTCCAGATGTTGAGGCAAGGGCCTATGACAGTAGTACAATATGAGACGAGGTTCAGAGCGTTGGAGAGATTTGCACCAGATTTGGTTCTAACTGAAGGAAGAAGAATAGAGCGCTTGTATGAAGGCCTCCATCATGAGATTTGGATGGCATACTTGGATAGGAAGTTTACTACCCTCGGTGACGTAGTGAGAGCTGCAGGTGAAGCAGAGCGGGTGATAGGTCATTGATATGTACTATTTTGGTATAGAAATCATATCATAACACTCTTATGTTGAATTTTTACAATTCTTGTTTTTTTGCACTCATAACATGTATATCTACAGCTTTTTTGTTGTGTGTTTTACCTGAAATGACCTATAATGTGCATGTTTGAGGGTAACAAATGAAAAGGTGGCAACTTTCACCGTTATAGTGACATAAGGGCCCATTTCTCCAATTTTTACTCTCTGACCCATATAGGATCTGTTGATGCACAAGATGTTTTATTTTTCATTGAGATTTCAGGAGTTCTTGGTAAAATTTTATGCCTAATCTAAAAACTAAATAAATATGAACATACCCCATAAGTACGCCGTGTATTTCCTGTGTTGTTTACGACTATGAGTAGGATCTGTTATTGTGTTATATGTTAAGAAATAAATTTTAAGCTAATAAAATATGGTAAAAATAGATGAAGCACTAATAAGCTTTTAATTCAAATATATTAATTTTGGGTATGGGAAAAAATCAGTCTAGGCATGTTTTGGAGGCGTTTACCTGAACAATGTAAAGATGCGAGGTGAAAAGCCTAGTTTTTTTCGCTCTAGTTGTAAAGTACCTTAAAATAGGTTAATAGTCTTGGATTTCATTGAAACTTGGTCCACACTTTAACCTATGTCTCAATACACCGTCATCAATTTTGGGGTTATTTGGTTACGTTCCCAATTTTATTTCTGAATTTCCAATTTGTTAGGGTCTAGGTAGCTCCAGAAGCAGCCCATTCAATGTCCTAATTGTAAAATCCACTTAAGCCCATTTTAAAAGTAAATTGGGCCAAACTCTTATTGGGCTCAAGCTCCTTATGTTATCTAACTAGGCCCACTGACCCAAGCCCATTTGGAGGCCCTAGCCCATGTACAAATAGTTGCAAAATTGGTGTGCAGCCCAGGAACACTTTTTTAGCACCTTAGAGTGGAGATGAATGGGCTTTGTTCCCCTTGATTGTCCCATGGGCCAGTCATGGTGGAATTTACTAATGAACCTTAGACTGTAAGGGCCAAATCATCCAAATTTCAGCCCATTTGGACATTGCTAGGCCCATCCAAAAAATCATCTGGTAAGCCCATTTAATTGAAAACCCTAGAATTGATTAAAGCCCTCTAAGTGAACATGAAACCAAAACCTTAATTAACTTACCTAATAAGTTTAACACTTCACTTAGAACCTAATTATAATAATTAAGTGATGTTAAGTGTTGATCTTGTGTGGGGTTTTGCCTCGTTTCGCATGCCAATGTGACCCGATTCTTATTCAGTTCCATCTCCATGCTAGGTAACGCGGGTGAGCTCATCGACTAGAATACGGAGCTCTACTCATCTAGGTCCATAGCACTCTCCCTTTTCTGGATCTCTGTTTGACTCCTTGCATGTCAAGTTTAACCTCATTTTATCATAGGACAGCATCGGCGGTGTTTTATCAGATCCCTCCGCTGTCAGGCTATTTAAACATGTTTTTGACACATGTTTAATAAAACTTCAAGGTTGAGACCTTGACATTCTTCGAAAGATAAAATTCGGAAACTAACTATTAAATCCTTTCCCAAGACTATATGTATAAATATGAGGGTTTATAGCTTTTACGAGTACGAATGCATATGGGATGTATGGACCATATTAGTACTCCTTCAAACCCTAAGGTAGTGCAGAGTATGAGGGTACTAAGTAACATAATACATTTTTGGAATTTTTGGCACTAAAATAATTGTTCCTTTTGCCACTTGAGTACCATGGCAGGTGTAATATGAAGGATGTGAAGGCGAAGTATTGTATCTATGAATATAAATATTAGTTGTGCATGCACCCACACCCTTTTAAGTATGCTTGCTTACTTCCCAGTGTGAGGCAATTTTGAAGTTTTCTAAGTTTTCGTAGGTAATGGAATACCCATTTACCAGCTTGCAAGTTGATCGGTAGTAATTCAAACCGCTAATCAAATTTTTTTAATTACTGACATGGTTTTTGTAACGACCCGGCTATTTTTCACAACATTGTGGGCCTAGCTGGCCAGGTGTTACCAAAATAAAACTAGTAAATGCCGAGTAATAAGTTATAAAATAATGGTTCCCACAATCTTAGACCATTTCCCATAGCCACATTTATAACTCAAAAAAATAAAAAGAAGTCCCATTTATTACCCATTCTCCTAACCTGACTATCCTATCATACTTTTATTCTACCTTATTTGAGCTGAAATCAAACAATCTTGATTGGCCTACATACCCATGTCGGGATCAAGCTCGATGTAGTTCTATTGGCTGATGGGTTAGTCCACCGTACCACTATAAAATATTGGGCCGATGGGTCAGTCCATCGTGCCCCCTTATTGTCCGATTGGTTCATTCCATCGTACCCCCTATTATGTTGTAGTTCTATTGGCTGATGGGTTAGTCCACTGTGCCACTATAAAATATTGGGCCGATGGGTCAGTCCATCGTGCCCCCTATTCTGTTGTAGTTCTATTGGCTGATGGGTTAGTCCACTGTGCCACTATAAAATATTGGGCCGATGGGTCAGTCCATCGTACCCCCTATTGGCCGATGGGTCCATTACACCGTACCACTTATTAGGTTGAGCCGATGGGTCCATTCCACCGTACCCCCCTATTGGCCGATGGGTCCATTCCACTGTACCACTGTATTAGGTTGAGCCGATGGGTCCATTCCACCGTACCCCCCTATTGGCCGATGGGTCCATTCCACCGTACCCCCTATTGGCCGATGGGTCCATTCCACTATACCACTGTATTAGGTTGAGCCGATGGGTCCATTCTACCATACCCCCCTATTGGCCGATGGGTCCATTCCACCGTACCCCCCTATTGTCCGATATTTATTTATGGACTGTCCGTTCCATTCTGACAGTCAAACGTGAATTTCATATCTGCCATCTAATTTGCAACCATACAATATCTCAACACCCAAAGACCTATTACACTTTATACCAAAAAGTTCCAGCAACTTAGCAAGGTATTTTTAATGAATTTATGCGTTGCAACCATGCATGTAAGAGTTCTATTGAAAAGAAACTAAGAACAAGTATGAAATACTTACACCACAATGGAAAGGCACTGGAGAGGAGGCAAGAAGGAGTGGACTGCCTTCCCTCCCTAACGCCCTCTTCCTATATATATATGCTTCAACGAGTTCCTCAATTAAATTCTCACATCTATTCATGTATAGGTATTCCCTAGGTTCAACGAGTCCCTTTATTAAATTCTCTTACCCCATCATCCGTTCATGAATCAGTATTCTCTAGGTTGGGTTCGTCTTCCCTAATGCCAGAGTTTGGCCTTACGTCTTCTCTAAGGTTAGGGTTTGGCTTTACATTGAACCGTGACCGGTCTACTTGATAACCAACCATATCCATTCATCAAAAATAATATTTCATAATACTTAGGTTCAAGTCTTGAAATAAAAATTTTCACATATTTTCATGGTTCTTACAGTTTTCTACAATACATAGGTGAGGTTCCGTGGCATTATTTAGCCTAGGTGCATGGATCAGGTGGCTCAGTGGCGGTGGTGATGGGGGCCTTGTGTTATGTTGTCTATTTTGGACTATGTATTTTGTGGATAACTATATGATGGGCATGTACCCTATGTGAACCTTGTATGCTTTGGATGTACTCCATGATGGTTGTGCTAAACATGTTTTACCATTATATTATTATATTATTACTATGGAGTTGCATTACTTTGAGGCATGGCTAACCAACATCTGTAGGGTATGTATGCCTCAGAGTCATGGAACATATCGAGGAGTTAAGTCGGGTACACAAAATACATTTGGCTGTAGCTGTTTGTGTATTAGAGTGATGTGGGTGGAGGAGCTTACAGTTCACACCAATTGCACACGCACGTGAAGTCCGGGTATTACGGTTTGATGCCTTGATACTCGATGATGATGTGTAATTTCTCTGACACTTTAATTATTGCTCGCGTAGGGTATGTGGAATAAGTAATCATGACCATTGTTTATATACTTTCATCATCTTCATGTAATTAATTAGAAGACTTAAGCCAATCACTTTAACTAAGTAGCAAGAATATGATGTACTTAACAACATGAAACCTCAAAACTGTAATGGGGGTGTGTTCTTTTATAGTTGGGAGTGATCATCGCATTTATAAAGTCACCACTCATAGTCATAGGGGAGGTTCTAGCTCTATTACGAATAGGGGTGTTCATATAAGATTCCATTAAGTGTAAGATCCACCTTTGTATTATAAACTCTATATGCATTTTATGAAAACCAAGCCTGGTGTTTGTCTTAAGCCTCTACGAAAGGTTGAGATCCATTTCCATTAAATGCTATACACGATAGCCCAATGAGTAGCTTCCAAATTATAATATGACGATTCAGTCCGTCCCTTTTGGCTAAATTGGGGTGTTACACACATCCTCCATATATTATGTAAAGACTATGAAAATATATATAATATAAAATAAAATAAAATAAAATAAAATATTTGCCTCGGTCTGGGAAGGATCGTACGTTGGATTATTATTATTATTAGTATTATATGATTATTACATTTTCTCGTCTACCCGGTTACCCGGTTAAATGAAATACAAGTGTAGGGGTGTTTCACATACCCTAGCCGTCATTTTCATTTTTATATTTGTGAAAGAGGACGTCATTTTTGGTGTAAACACCTTAGCTGACTAGTTCTCCTCTTCCTTACCGGTGCTTCTTCCTTGCTTGGGTATCATTCCTATCTCCCATCCATGCATATTCTTTTTAATTAATAATAAGCTTCATAAACATGAGAATTAAAGTCTGAAATCAACAATAAACAACAAGAACTAAATTGAAAACTGGAATCCCATCCATGGCCTAGTAGTCTGAAATTTTGGCAAGATGGGCGACCGCAAAAACATTTGCAAGGCATTCCCTCACAACCCCGACGTCCTCTCTTGTTGCTGGGTCGAAGGGAGGGCTCGCCGTGTCCCTGGTTTCCAAGTGGTGGCGGAATTACAGCTGGCTATAGTCGGAGTTGTAGGGGGCAACACTGTGGAGGAATTCCAGACATCAATACCAGTTCGCCGGCCAGGGCTCACGCCGTGCATGCTCACAGCGCTTGGCCTTGACGTTGGGTTGTCGTGCAGGGAGAAGAGAAGAGTTCCCGGTGGTGCTGCTGGCCGGACGGAGTTCACCTTGCAGTCCCGGTGGTGCTGCTGGCCAGGAGTTGCGTGTTGGTGCAGAACAGGAGTTCGATGCGGATAGTTGCTGAAAAGCAAGAGCTTTATGCTTCCAATTGGACTGGTAGGGAAGGGAAGCAGTTAGGTGAGTTGTGATTTGGTTTTGGGTTGAAGAAGAAGAGTTCACAGGTCTGGTTTTAGTGCAGGATGGTGTCGCCTTGGATGCTGCTGTAAAACATGGACGTTAGGCCTCATCCTTGGCTGTTTTTATTCCGTTATTGATGCTTTGTTGGGATGTTTATATGGTTGTTCAATTGGGTTCCCTGGGAAGTTTGCAAAAGGTTGGAAGAAGGATTTGATCTGTTTTTTGGGTGCAAAGATAGAGTTCGGAGACGAAGGGACATTGGGGAAGGAGAAGATGGCAGTTGTGTAAATATGGGCTGACTCGATACGGACTCAAGTTAAAAAATAATATTAATTTGAAATAAATCTTTCAAAATAATTATTCTAATGGGTTATGGGTAAAGTTACTAAACTATTTAATTATTTTACGAAATTGCCACGAGTAATAAAAATACAGTAATGATAAACGGTTGATAATTAATTAGCATAATGCAAGCGATTAAATTAAATCGGAGGATTATAAGTAATTAATAAAATAAAGATTTTAACTTTACCATATTAAATTTAATATTAGGTAAATAAAGTGATTATTTTAATAACGAGTCAGTAAGGTAGAAAATGGGTTAATAAATTATAATTAGGTAAAAATCATAAGCATTGAACCTAAATAACCTAATGAAAATAAATAAAGTTCGAACCTTTATTGAGTTGAATAATCTAAAATAATTAGTAATATCTTTGAATCAGGATAATACAAATTATTTTAAATAATTTAATCGAACAACTTAATTAATTAAATTGCTATGAATACAGATAGCGATTAAAAATTATAACTGAAGGAAAATATGCTAATAATAGTAATTAAATATTTGTTTATAAGTTGATAATTATTTTATCCTTTGTTTAGTGTGAATCATAATTTAGATAATTAATTTAAAATGTATAGTAGGATTTAAATAATTATGTCACATGAATAGTTTAATATTTAATATTGTAGAATGTTAATAGTGATATATATATATATATATTCGTCATTTAATTGCATGATTTCTACTCGAATAAAATTATATTTATGTATAATTTTATGTTCTCAGCATATAACGAGCTCGGGAAAGGCTCGTAACAACGAAAGGACTCTTGAAACGATAATAGGGATTTTATTGACTTGTTTCATTTAATTATGCAGCTTAGTGGTTTTATGTACTTCTCCGCATGTGAGTAGCTTTGGACTGAAGAATAGAAGAGTGGTTGGTGGATCTTTTACCAACCTAGGTATGGTGAATCGATACTAAAATTGGACTTCCTTATTATTCTCTTGTGTTATAATTGTGGCTATGGGAAATGGTCCGAGACTGTGGGACGATTATTTTATATTTTAGAGAACATGCTTTATTTTTATGATTTATATGATTTATATATATTGCCAGACTTAATTGTTGTATTATTATTCAAGTTCTGGTATATTATCGTTACATCTATTACATATTTTTAAGTAACATCGGGCCAATTCGAATGGGTTGTTACATGTGGTATCAGAGCCAGGTTTCCCACTAGCTCACTTTTATGACTCAAGTACCTTGTTGAAATGTCCAATTTATTATCGATTCATGACTGTGTTGTGTTTTGAATTAACAAATTCATTCGCTAATAAACGTAGGTCATAACTGAAAAAGAACATATAAATGAACCATGATGTTTAAGATGGTAGGCACTCGTAAACAGTTGAGCCGATCTACTCAGTCAAATTCAAACACTGAGAATGTGTTGGCCCAGATCCTGACAGCCTTATAGGGACTAGCGTAAGCTTCATAAAATACAAATTCTGTGGTTTAGAATATCGTTCAGCGGTTACTGAGAGTGGTAGCAGGGAATGGAGCCTCAAACTCAGCAGCTGGTCCCAGAATAACCCTGGATGGTGGTCAGGGAACTGCCGAGGGCTGGTAGGGTTAGCAAACCCAGACGAGTGAGGGGAGCATCCAGACCCAGTGCCACCGGTAGTCACCCAAGTGCCACTAGCTATTGATGATAGTGATCGTTACACTGTGGAAAAGTTCAGGAAGAATGGAGCTGAGGTATTTATTGGAGGGATCGATCCAATGAAGGTGGAGAGCTAGATTGACATTATCAAAAAGGAGTTTAGGGCTCTGTTTGTGCCCCACCACCATCAAGTGAGGTTGGCAACATGCATGCTTTAGGAGGAAGCATCTTACTAGTTGAAATCCATGGAAAAAAACCACATTCCATTGACATGAGATTTCTTCCATCACGTGGGCAGAATTTGTGGCAGCTATCCTAACCAAACAACTCGACTGCCCATTGTTTGGTGAGGGTTGTAAAGTCTTTTGGCTAACTTAGTTGAGTTTGAGTCAAAACCCAAAGAGTTGTCCATGATTCCTGTGGTAGTAGAGTTTCCCAATGTATTCCCAAATGAACTTCCAGGATTACCTCCTAAGCAGGCAGTGGAGTTTGCCATTGACCTAGCACTTGGAACAACACCAATTTCTAAACCACCATACCGCATGGCTCCAGCATAACTCAAGGTGTTAAAGAGTCAACTAGAAGAGTTGTTGTAGGTAGGTTTCATCCGACCAAGTACTTCACCATGGGGAGCCCCTATTCTGTTTGTGAAGAAGAAAGATGGATCACTTCGGCAGTGTATTGACTATCGAAAACTCAATCAAGTGACGTTAAGAATCGGTACCCCTTACCCAGGATTGATGACTTGTTTGATCAGCTAAAAACAGCCGGAGTATTTCTAAGATAGACTTGCAGTCTGGTTATCACCAGTTGCGAGTAAAGGAGTCGGATATACAGGAAATGGCTTTCCGAACTCGGTATGGACATTATAAATTTCTGGTCATGCCTTTTAATCTAACAAATGCACTAGCTTCCTTTATGTCACTCATGAACATAGTGTTTCATGCATACTTGGACATGTTTATTATTGTGTTTTTGGACGACATTCTGGTCTATTCAAATGATGAAGAAGGGCATGTGAAGCACCTATCTGTTACTCTTCAAGTTCTGAGAGAGCATCAACTATTTGCCAAATTCTCAAAGTGTGATTTCTGGTTGGAGGAGGCAAACTTCCTTGGTCATATTATCTCAAATGCCGGGGTTGCAGTGAATCCATCAAAAGTGAAAGCAATCACTAATTGGCCACAACCCAAGTCAGTCATTGACATCAGAAGCTTCCTTGGCTTAGCGGGTTACTACATGAAATTCATTAAAGACTTCTCCTTAGTAGCATCGCCGATGACCAAACTCACAAGGAAGGGAGTCAAGCTCGAATGGAGTAGTAAGTGTGAGGAGAGTTTCCAGTCTCTGAAGAAGAGTCTAACAACTGCACCAGTCTTGACACTGCCAAATGGTAATGAAGGATTCGTAGTCTTCAGTGATGCGTCCCTGTTGGGTTTACGATGTGTCCTTATGCAAGAAGGTAAAGTGGTGGCCTATGCCTCTCGTCAATTGAATATTCATGAGCAAAATTATGCTACCCATGACTTAGAACTGGCAGCAGTGGTTTTTGCACTGAAAATTTGGAGACACTACTTGTATGGAGCCCAGTTCGAAGTCTTCACTGTTCAGTCAGAATGTCCTTAATCTTTGATAGAGGCGGTGGATAGAATATTTGAAGGACTACGACTTCCAAGTCTTATACCATCCAGGGAAAGCGAATGTGGTAGTAGACACGGTGAGTCGGAAGGGCAAGGTGGACAAAAGTCAGCAGCTAGCTAGACTTTGGGCCATGTCAGCAGAAGTGGTGGCTATCAACCCTGTGGAGCAACTAACTAGATTATTGGCAAATTTGGTTATTTCCAATGATTTAGTTGATCGTGTTAAGCTAGCACAAATGGGTGATGAGGAGCTGAATGAAATGTTGGACAAGATTCCTGACATTGTAGCTGATTCCAATAGTGTGATCAGATTTAGAGGAAGGTTGTGTGTACCCAAGGATGATGCACTAAGACGGAGTATCTTAGACTTGGCTCATCGCTCAAAGTTCTCGATACACCCTGGAATTACTAAAATGTATCAGGATTTAAAGCGAACCTATTGGTGGATTGGGATGAAGAGGGATGTTGTGGATTTTGTCTCCAAGTGTCAAACTTGCCAGCAAATCAAAGCCCAACATCAACTAACTGGAGTTGTGGGGGGCAACGCTGGTTATGGGCGGAGTTGTGGGGGCAACGCTGTGGAGGAATTCCAGACATCTATATCAGTTCGCCGGCCAAGACTCATGCCGTGCATACTCACAGCGCTTGGCCTTGACATTGGGTTGTTGTGCAGGGAGAAGAGAAGAGTTCCCGGTGGTGCTGCTGGGCGGACGGAGTTCACCTTGCTGTCCCGGCGGTGCTACTGGCCAGGAGTGGCATCTTGGTGCAGAACAGGAGTTCGACACGGATAGTTGCTGAAAAGCACGAGCTTTATGCTTTCAATTGGATTGGTAGGGAAGGGAAGCAGTTAGGGGAGTCGTGATCTGGTTTTGGGTTGAAGAAGAAGACGTCACAGGTCTGGTTTTGGGGCAGGATGGTGTCGCCTTGGATACTGCTCTAAAACATGGACGTTAGGCTTCATCCTTGCCTGTTTTTATTCCGTTGTTGATGCTTTGTTGGGATGTTTATATGGTTGTTCAATTGGACTGTTGGGAAGGTTGCAGAAGGTTGGAAGAAGGACGTGATCTATTTTTTTGGTGCAAAGATGGAGTTTGGAGAAGAAGCGACGTTGGGGAAGTAGAAGATGGCACTTTTGTAAATATGGGTTGACTCGATACTGACTCGAGTTAGAAAATAATACTAACTCGTAATAAATCTTTAAAAATAATTATTCAATGGGTTACGGGTAATGTTACTGAACTAATTAATTATTATACAAAATCACCACGAGTAATAAAAATACGGTAATGATAAACGGTCGATAATTAATCGACATAATACAAACGATTAAATTAAATCGGAGGATTATAAGTAATTAACAAAATAAAGATTTTACCTTTACCATATTAAATTTAATATTAGGTAAATAAAGTGATTATTTTAATAACAAGTCAGTAAGGTAGAAAATGGTTAATAAATTATAATCGGGTAAAAATCACAAGCGTTGAACCTAAATAATCTAACGAAAATATATAAAGTTTGAACCTCTATTGAGTTGAATAATTTAAAATAATTAGTAATATCTTTGAATCAAGATAATACAAATTATTTTAAACAATTTAATCGAACAACTTAATTAATTAAATTGCTATGAATAATGCTAGCGTTTAAAAATTGTAACCGAAGGAAAATATACTAATAATAGTAATTAAATATTTGTTTATAAGTTGAAAATTATTTTATCCTTTGTTAAGTGTGAATCATAATTTAGATAATTAATTTAAAATGTACAGTAGGATTTAAATAATTATGTCACATGAATAATTTAATATTTAATATTGTTAAATTTTAATAGTGATATATATATATATATATATATATATTAGTCATTTAGTTGCTTGCATTTTTACTCGAATAAAATTAAACTTATGTATAATTTTATGTTCTTGTACAGATTAGGATCGTTGGTCACAACTGCGAGTTCACTTATGACGTATCCAGGTTCGTATAATTATTTAAAATGCTGTATTTTCCCTTCTTGGCAGCCCTGGTTGGCCTGAGCCTAGATTCGACCACCATGCATCGAGTGCAACTGGGTTCAAGGAATTGACTCACTCCGACACGGGGCCGCACCCTTAAAATTACTATGTGGGAGTCTTTGTTGACTTGAGTATCTGACCACCATGCGCTAGAACATAACTGGGGTTGACTCAATTCGCCAGGGCAGCACCCCTAAAAGATTGAATACCTGCCCTCATGCTGAAAGAGGTGACAGGGCGCTGTGGCACAAGAAGGCTCATTATGCACTTGTGATACCGAGAAGGTGTCAATGGCAAATATCGGTAGCTACAGGCCATGGGCCATGTAGCGTGTGTGCACATGCATGGGATGGGATGGTAGCTGGATGGGGTGGCCACCCATCCCATCATATAACAAGCTCGACATAGGTTCATAACAACTAAAAGACTCTTGAAATGATAATAAGGATTTTATTGACTTGTTTTATTTAATTATGCGGCTTAGTGTTTTTATCACTAACGCGGAATTCCCTCCATAGGTGATCAGCTTTGGACTGAAGAATAGAAGTGTGGTTGTTGGTTCTTTTACCAACCTAGGTATGGTGAATCGATAATAAAATTGGACTTCCTTATTATTCTCTTGTGTTATAATTATGGCTATGGGAAACGGTCCGAGATTGTGGGACTATTATTTTATATTTTAGAGAACATGCTTTATTTTTATGATTTATAATATTTATATATATTGTCAGACTTATTTGTTGTATTAATATTCATGTTCTGGAATATTATCGTTACATCTATTACATATTTTTAAGTAACGTCGGGCCGGTTCGGGCAGGTTGTTACATATTACCAGCCACATTGCACTAGTGGCTTGAAACTAATGACTACATTGTTTAGAAATGAACTGTATTCGTAGTACCCTACATACATTACACTACTTAAGGGTATAATTGGTACTAGTGGAATCTATATATCTTGATACCCCTCACTTTCTTATTCGTGAAATCCGTAAAAATGGGCATAATTATATAATAGGCTTAAGGAAGAGGCTTGTATCATACATTTCTGGAACTTCAGGTCAACAACCAACAAGTGATATCGTCCTTGCAGTTTTATTAAACTTATGATAAAGTACGACTAAATGGTTCAGTATCGGAGGGATCCGATAAAAATACCATCGACGTCGTCCTATCATTTAAAATGTGATTAAATGTGACACTAAAGAGGCAAAAGGAAGGGTGAAGTGAGAGAGTCCTAGGGACATGGATGAGTAGAGCCTTGTGTCTCAAATTGATGAGTTAAACCTCATTAGATAATTTAATTAGTGATGAGTTAAACCTCATTAGATAATTTAATTTTAGGTTTGGGGTTACAAGTCTACTTAGTTAATGATTTTGTACATAGGTTTTTATCGTTGGACTTAATCCGACAATTTTTCGAACAAACCATATGACATTCGATTAAGCTGAAATTTGAACCATTACTTCTAGACACTCTAAGGGTCTCTCATAAATATTAATAAGTGACAATTTATTGATTATCATGTTGATTAAGGTTAATTAATGTCGGATTAATGTGCGGTGAACAGTACCCAATCACTGCACAGTAAACTTCAAAATTTTGGTTTACGGGCCTGAGAAGTCCAAATGGGCTTAGGTCAATTAGAATAGTTTGATAACACTTGAATGTTTAAACCATTAAGATTTCAGATCCATTTTTCTTGTAATTGGACCTAGGTAATTTTTCTAATCTTGATTGCTGATTTAGTGATTTTAGTAATTTACCCAATCGGTAGAATTAGAAAATTCCACTAAATTACCTACTTACCCAAATACTCTGAAAATTTCCAGAGAAATTATTAGCACACTGATTAGACTCTTTAATTTATTTAACAAATTTTCAAATTATGAACATATTTTCGATAGACCTTTCAATTGAAATTATAGAAACAGGATTATGAACCTAGTTCTTGTGCACTCCAACAATCCGAGCTAATTGATCCACCAAGATGAATTTCTTTTAACTTAAAATTTTACAAGTTTTTAGTATACAGTTAGTGAGTTATTATAATTTTTTAATGGATTTTTATGAGGTCTTATAATTAACCTAACACCTAGCTTAACACAAAACATAGACAAACACAATAGAAACAAAACAAGTACACACAATGGTTTAACAATTTGGTTTGGGCATTAATTAAGGTAATTTTAGTATACTAAATTTATGATATGAATCTGAAAATATGATTAACAAATAATCATAAGATTGATCATGAAATTAAAATCATATTATGGTGTAAAAATTGAGGAAATGGGCAATCAGGTCACTAGAACCTTGAAAGCTGCCACCTTTTGTCCAATTTTGGACCTCTACACAACCATTAATAGAAAATAAGATGATATTCCTAACATAATATTTGTATTTGTATGGCTTTTGAAGAAAACATGTAACGACCCGTCGTTTTTCACAACATTGTGGGCCTAGCTGGCTAGGTGTTACTCACAATTTAGCAAATATGTCTAGCATTTCTAACAAAAACATATATAAAGATCTCACAGTCTTGGACCGTTTCCCAATAGCCACACTTATTTCTTAAATAAATAAAAAGGGAGTCCTCATATTTATTTTGCTCCTTGCTCTGGTTGTCAATCACCTAATTTCGTTGCTGCACACCTGCGGAGGCAATTCCGCGTTAGTGATTACAACACTAAGTAGTATAATAGATGAAACAAGTCAAGTACATTCCACTATTTCCCTATGTTCATTTTAATATGCGGTGGAGCGATTCCGCTATACTCCAAAACAATGCGGAGGAGGTATCCGCTGTGATCCGCACACCCCGGGCGTAGCCCTTTTGTGGGGACGCTACCACTACCATCTCCAGTGTCAGTGCTTCGCACACCCCGGCTGTAGCCTTGTTGTGGGGAAGCTATCACTGCACTCAGGTGATTGCTACGCCCCGTTTGTAGGGAAGCTCTCACAACCAATTCTAGTGCCAGTGCCTCACACACCCCGGCCGTAGCCTTTTTATGGGGAGGCTATCACTGCACTCCAGTGCCAGTGCCTTGCAAACCCCGGCCGTAGCCTTTTTATACGAAAGCTATCACTGCACTCAGGTGAATACTACGCCCCGTTTGTGGGGAAGCTCTCACTACCAATTCTAGTGCTAGTGCCTCACACACCCCGGTCGTAGCCTTTTTATCGGGAGGCTATCACTGCACTCCAGTGCCAGTGCCTTCCACACCCTAGCCGTAGCCTTTTTATGGGGAGGCTATCACTGCACTCCAGTGTGATGGAGGAATCGTTGTGCCTCGCTCACCCCGGCCGTAGCCTTTTTATGGGGTGGCTATCACTACTCCAAAACAATGTCGATGCATTACACAATTTACGCACATAATACGACCTGGTGTCGGGCTAAGTCAATTCTTTGACCCCGGTTGCACTCGGTGCATGGTGGCCAAATCTGGGCTCAGGCCGACCTAGGCTACTAACAAGGAAAGTACGAAGTTCTACCTATTATACGTACCTAACTTGTGATTTCGTCTGACTGTGATCCGCTAACCCTAATCTGAATGAGGGCATAAAATTATACATTAGTATAATTTTATTTGCATGAACCTACATGCAACTACATGACTAATATACTATCAATTTTTAAACGATGTAATTAGTTCATGTTAGTCTTCATTACTTATTAAATTTTCAGCAATTCTGATGATAATTAATTATTAATTATCCCCATCCAAATCCCCATTAACTAGTTGATAATTTAATTATTAACATGTCCCATACTTAATTCTTTTGTATTTACCCTATATTCTAACTCAACCGCATCTAGTTCTCCCATATTTACCTGGTTGTCATTCTACTTTAACAATTCATTTAACGACCCTAAAGCTCCTAGCTTTATTGTAGTCAACCAGCGAAAGCTGGTATTTTCACCATGCATGGCGACAAACCAGTAACGTGGCGGCCTCCATTCACTGCTATGGCGTCTCCAACTTGGCCACCACATGGCAACCCTCAACCAGTCCTTGGCAACACATTCCGGCCACCCAATCAGCAATCCCGACCTGACCATGGTGACTCCATGTCGGTCACATAATCAGCCCATGACCCATGGCGACTACCCTAGTTGGCCACATAAACAGCACCCGACCAGACCCATGGCGGCTCCCCTTGCACCACCATGATGACAACCCTCTAGCACACCATGACGACGACCCTCTAGCACCACCACGGCGGCGCCCCTGACCAGCATGGCTACACCTCCACACCAACACCGACCTGTTCTCCCCTCGGATTTCAGACCTGCGTGCCTCCTCGACGGTCTGTTTTGGCCCTCCATGGTGACTCCATCCGGCCAGCATCACCGTCGGGAGCAATTCCCACCTCCAGCACGTCAACCCCGCACCGTGGAAGGAAACATGGCATGGTTGCTGCTGGAAAACAGCAAGACGTCCTCCTAGTTTTCTTCTTCACTTGTTGATTTCTCATTTAATTCTTGTGTTTATCATGTTTATGATTTATGCAACATGTGTATGCATGCAACAAAAGAAAAAGAAAGGAAAGGAAGAAGAATTACCCGAGCGAAGGAGGAAGCCGGCGTCTGTCTTAAGAGAAATTATGTGGATGACGCCTTCCCTTCTCTTTATATAATCTGATGAAGGCTAGGGTTTGTGAAAACTTACTTCGCCCGTATTTCACTTAATCGAGTAACCGGGTAATCAATATGATTCACTTTATTGTTTAAACGGTTTGACTCCGCTTGACCGATTAAACAATAATTAATCAGCTAAAATACTTTTCACTTAATCGGGTAATTCACAGTTAACCAGTTGACGGTAAATAATTTGTATGGAAAAAAAAATTTTCCAACATTCGATCCCACCGCAATGAACGTATTTATTATTATTATTATTATTATTATTATTCCGGGTCTTTACAAAACAAGACCAAGATCAGTCAAATCAGACCACTATATCATAAGATATGAATTTTATGCTTAACTAGTGCAGATTTCGACACACATATGATGCAAAAATCATAATTATTTATCTACACTTGAAAATGACATGAAACCACCTATAAAAATTCTTTAAGAGGCATATCTACAAGGAAACGAATTTACAACAAATGCAAACAACATCATCCATACACGAAACAAGAACCCAAACAAGAAACTTCAACCAAAACAAGGGAAAGAACATACCTTTAATGGTTCAAGGGGAGGTCACTTGGAGTTTTCTTATTCCAAATCCTTCAACCCTTGAAAGAAAAATGTCTTGGAAGGTCAGGGAAGGCTGAGAGAGCTCAATGAGTGGAGAAGAAGGCTAAGAGGAGAGGGACATTGAGGATGTGTAATAAGGGTGGAGTGGTTGGGTTGGAGTAAAAATGTAAGAGTGTGGGTGGGGTTTTGTAAAAAAAATAACAGGGTGGTTGGCTTGGTGATGTCATATGCATGACACACCTAAAGAGGTGTGTTGGGATTTGAATTTTAAAAAGAAAAAGGAGGAAATAATTTGGCAGTTTATGAAATAAATAAAGAAATACATGGAAAAAATTCCCAAAAAAGGTAAGTTAAGGGCATAAGGGTGCTTTCACAACGTCTTGGCATTCGTGCTCTGAACAAGAGTGTCAAATTCAAACTTTGTCTTGTGTGAGAATGCTGACATGATGCATTTTCTCCCAGGTCCTCATTTGTATCATTTTAAGTTTTTCCACCAAAAACACGTGTAACAAACATGACCATAACACACAAAAACTGACCAGACACGTGGAAGACTTAGTCCTGAGGCCTAATTAAACTTGAGTCAACTGAACAGAATATAAAAAGGGCAGGTACATAGTAGCTGACAGGGGCGATAAAGCCGAAGGAGCAAAGGCTAGGGCAACTCATACATGCCTACATAACATACATAAATATGTAACAAAATGGTTGGGCAACTAACTCGATCCAGGTCATGACCGAACTGAAACTAAATCAATCACGTTAAAAGCCAGGTTTTACACTCTATCTGTAAAACCTCAACTTCGGGTAAGGGTTTTACCCACATGTAGTTTGCCTGGTTCAGACTAGTCTCAAGTCGATTTGAGCGAGTTCAACCTAGAATAACTTTAAGAATATGAGTATAAGGTCCAGATGACCATATGAGCATGTTATGGAGGTTGAGCATGCCCGACATGCATATGATAGTTTAAGTTATGATACAGTAAAGCATGGGTTATAAGTGTACACATGAGGTATGCATATGATTTTTATGGGTTAGCCTGGACTTTAGGCCTAAATCTAGGCTGTTGCAACATTTAGTAGCTATTTGGGATTTTTCGGTATTTCATTTGCATGTAGCATAAGAATTTTAGATCACTCAATTGTGCCCTTATGGGCCCAGCTTGATTTAGTTCAGGGTTTGAGGCCCATTTAACCTCCTTACCTCAACTCCCGCCTATAAAGTCAATTTTATTACTAGAGTTAGTTTCAACTTTGGACGGTCTCGATCTGAATTTTACATCCATATGTATATTTTATAACCCATAGGTGGGTCCTACTAGACCATGAGTTGTCAGACGTTCAGATTGTGCCACATGGCAAGATCTGAGCCGTCCACGTCTACCCTATAATTCTCCCGTTTATTTTCAGCGACCCTCCCACATTTTCATAACTTTACGTCCATAGCACCAGCGACTCTCCGCCACTCCCCAGCAAATAGACTGGCACAGCTATGACCGCCTCGTAACCAGCTTTCTATTCATACCACTCGCAACCACTAGCGCCGCCGCAGTCACCACCAATGAGGTAGTTTTTGGAGCCATTCTACACCACTGCCGCCACCGTTTGGGCTGTTTTCTGGCTCCGGCGAGCCACCTTTTGCCAGTCCAACCACCCACACAGCTTCTATTCGCTGATATCTCCATTTTGAGACAACCCATGATGACCCCCGTGGCCACGATCGCCGCCACCGGCGTCACCGCACCCGGTGGCGATCCACTCCCTTTTTGCTGTTTTGCAGCCAGCCAAGTCGGACTCCGCCGATCATCACTACTAGCAGCTTCGCCTAGATGTCCCATGCCAATCCTGACCGGCAGTAACCACAGTCGTGCCGTCGTCAGCGTTTTCTAGCAACGGGTACTGCCGCCGCCATGTCGGCCCGTTTACCCACCTGCCCGTGTCGCGTTAACCCGGTCATGCAAGCGTCCGCCTGGTCATGCCCAAGTCCGCTAGCCCGCCCAGCTGTGCCTAAGTCCGAGTCCTTCAGTCTAGTTCAAGTCTGCCCAGTCAACCCAACCCATTTTCCAGTTAACCCAGACTGTGTTGGTTCAGTCTTGTTCAACTCGATTCGGTCCGATTCAGCTCAGTTTCAGATAGTTTTCGATAATTCGAGAACTTCTATGTTAGTTGTGATGCATATTTACATGATTTAGCATGATTCGATGTTATGATTTTTTTTCATTTATTATTTTATTTATTTATTTATATATTTATTTATATATTTATTTATTTATTCATTCATTATTATTTATTTATTTTTATTTATATGTTTATCATATATACTGAATGTTTACATGATTGTTTGCTATTATTAATATTATATTTACTTATGAATATTAGTCTTATTATGTTTACTAAATTGTATATATTTATTTATTTGTTCGTTATGTGTATATTATTAGTTATTGGTATTTAATTATGCATTCATGTATTCTATAACTATGATATTAGTATTATTCATTATTAATGAATATTAACTATTTATTTATTTATTGAATTATTATTTAATTATTTATGTGTTTACTAACACCAGTATATATACTATTTACTTGTGCTTACCTATGTATTTATATAGTATAATTATGTTATTATTTTATGATTAGAGTATTGTTCATGTTTATGTATTTATTATTTATCTAATTATCTATGAGTTCATTTTTTTGTCTACTTATTTATTTATTATTTTTTATTATTATATTTCGATTTTCATGCCACATGTTTAGTTATAGGTTTGTTAGTACTATTTTCTTTATTAAGATGTATTGATGATATGAGCACACACCACGAGCATGCATCATATAAAGATGTTAGTATTTTACTTAGTAGTAGGTTCCGATATTGGTTTCAAAGTCCGTGCTCGCCGTAGATGTGCAGATACACTTGGAGCTTAGACCACAAGTTTGAAGAACTCTCCCACTATGCTTGACTCCTTCAGTGTCGAGTTTAATTGTGTTTTATACGTTGGACAACATTAGTGGCATTTTATTGCATCCCTTCGATGTCTGGTTATTTAGCTGTGTTTTTTACTCATGTTTAATAAAACTGCAAGGATGAGATCCCTCGTTGGTTTTCAAACTTAAGCTCTTGAAAGTTATGATACAAGCCTCTTCCCTAAGCCTATTATATATTAAGTACGCGCATTTTTACGGATTTCACGAATAAGAGAATGAGTGGTATGGAGATACGAATGAACTGCACTAGTACTCTTTCAAACCCTAAGGTAGTGCAATGTAAGAGGGTACTGTGTAACGCAACACATTTCATGAATTTGTGGCTACTAACTTAACTGTTCCTTTTGCCACTCGAGTACCGTGGCGGGTGATATAGATGGTGTGAGGACATAAGCATTGTATGTATAAATATTAACATTAGCCGTGCATGAGAGCCAGCACTTGCTAAAGTACATTTGTTTACAGCCCAATGTGAGGCAATCTTGAACTTTCATAAGTTTTTGTGGTAATGGAATACCCATTTGCCAGATTGTATTAGTTATTTTTTGGAACAGTAACACTCATTACTGATGTTTTGCATATAATATATATAGGTTTTGCAAATCCTGAGTTGACTTTGGTGGGTGGAAAGATAAATGTTACGCACACTTGAGCTCAGTGCAATTATTTTCTTTGTTACTTTTATTTATATTTGTTGTGTTTTGACGCATATTTAACAATGTCTTCCATTCCCATGACACCAAGCAGGTTGTTTCGATCTATTTTATCCATTAAGTCTTATCGACCAACAACTTTACACATGACTCGACTCAATCGTAACATTTATGATTCAGTTCTTAGGTGAACCGAAATTGGGGTGTTACAAGTTGGTATAAAAGCCATGTCTTGATCAATGGAGATGAAATACTTTTGTTTTGAACCAAGTGTGTGGAGCTATCCTTAGCCAGGCTGAGAGGTATTTCCATTGTTTTTTATTTATTTCAGATTGTATACTATGTGAGACCTGAGCAGTGGATGTTTAAGTATTAACGGTTCAAGAAGTTAGGAGATAGATATGAGTTCATGATTTCAGTAGATGCCAGCATGGATCTCACTGGAATGTCATGATGAGCTCTGAGACACGCCTTTGCTTTTTCCGTGCCAATGATTTGCACGATGTAAGAGTGTCCACATGCTAAGTTAGCTGATGTTGAGTTTGATGGTAACCGGGAGTACCTAGATCTTTGGCAACCACATTGTAGCACTCACTCGTCTTGTGCATGTCATCACATTAGTCCTTCCCTAGGATGTGATGTACATTACAAGATAGAATTATAAGGGATAACATAAGTAGGGAGCTTGGTGTATGGAGATATTCACGTAGATACATGACACATGAGCATGGACCATCGAATGCCTTAAACAGATCCATTGGGCATAGTCCAAAGTCTACATTGGGGACATAGACCTTCAGACAAATCCTTGTTTATATAAGATGTGACTATGCCAACATATCCAATTAAGCACATGGAACACTTGAAGCATAGATCAGGGTTTGGGGCAAATAACTTGATGGACCACTTCCAGGAGACCAATGTGGGGGTAAATATTATTTTCCCACCGTAAGTGTCACCACTATGATCTAGACTCTTCTAGATCAGACACGCATGGTTGGATAACTTGAATCGAATTGATAGCAGCTACCTTTGATGGGACAAACTGTAACGACCCACCCGACCTGAACCGGGTGTTACCTAAAAAATAATTGATGTAACAAGTACATTCTAGAACATGATTCATAATACAGCAAATAAGTCTAGAGTTTATAAATCATAAAAAAAATACAACATGTTCTGATAGCATATGACATTATATAAAATAATTGTACCACAGTCTCGGACCGTTTCCCATAGCCACAATTATAACACAAGAGAATAAAAATGAAGTCCAATTTATTATCAATTCACCAAACCTGGGTTGGTCAAAGATTCACCAACACACTTTTAGTTCTCAGTCCAAAGCTGCTCACCTGTAAAGGCAATTCCGCATTAGTGATAAAACTACTAAGCCTACGTTGAGCTCTTAATATGCTGGGAGGGGTGGCCACCCCATCTAGCTACCATCCCATGCATGCGCACACACGCTACGTGGCCCACGACTTGTAGTTAGCGATATTTGCCATTGACTGACCCTCTCGGTATCACAAGTGCATAATGAGCCGTCTTGCGCCAATGTGCCCTGCCACCCCTTTCGGCATGGGGGCAGGTGTTTAATCTTTCAAGGGGTGCTACCTTGTGCCAAATTGAGTTGACCCCGGTTGTGTTCCAACGCATGGTGGTCAGATACTCAAGTCGACCAAGACTCCCACATAGTAAGTTTCAAGGGTGCGGCCCCGTGTGGGACTGAGTCAATTCCTTGAGCTCAGTCGCACTCGGTGCATGGTGGTCGAATCTGGGCTCAAGCCGACCAGGGCTGCTAACAAGGGAAAATACAACATTTCAAATAATTATACGAACCTGGATAGTTCGTAAGTGAACTTGCAACTGCGACCAACGATCCTAATTTGAACGAGAAAATAAAATTATACATAAGTATAATTTTATTCGAGTAGTAATGCATGCAACTAAATGACTAATATGTATCATTCAAATATATTAAATATTAAATTGTTCGTGTGACATAAGTATTTAAGTCCTACTTTACATTTAAATTAATTACTTAACCACGATTCTTGACGATTTAGTTTACGGTTTAAATCTTTAATCATTATCATTATTAATAGCAATTTAATTAATTAAGTCGCTCAATTAAATTATTTAAAATGTTTTGTATTATCCTAATTCAAAGATATTGCTAATTATTTTAAATTATTCAACTCAATAAGGGTTCGAACTTTATTTATTTTCATTATGCCATGTAGGTTTAACTCTTGTGATTTTTACACGATTATAATTTAATAATCCATTTTCTACCTTACTAACTCATTATTAAAATAATCACTTTTTTTACCCAGTATTAAATTTAATATGGTAAAGGTGAAATCTTTATTTTGTTAATCACTTATAACCATCTGATTTAAAATTAGTCGCTTGTAGTACTCCGATTAATTATCGACTGTTTATCATTACCGTATTTTTATTACTTATAGAGATTTCGTACAAACATTAATTGGTTTAGAACCTTTAACCTATAACCCATTAGAATAATTATTTTTAAAGATTTATTACGACTTAGTATTATTTTTAACTTGAGACGTATCAAGTCAAATAGTATTTACAAGTTTGTCACCCTTCTTCTTCTTCTTCCCCGACGCCATTCTCTGCTCCCGACTCCAGCTGCCCCCACTCATGTTGTCACCGCCACCGCGGATCACTTCCGGCCGCTGTCAATCGTCGTCGCCCAGCCCCACCGTGCCATTGCAGTGTCACCCCGGCCGACCCCGGCCGCCTTCCAGCCGTCGTGATGCCGGCATCGCCACACCTAGCAACATGTTTGTGTCGCCGATTCCACCACAAGCGAGCACTGCCGCCCAAATTGGGTGGTTGCCTCGACACCCTTGACCCTCTAGCAGCCTTCCCCAGCCAAATTGGAACCCAATCACTGCCTAGGACAGCCGGATTTCTTCACCCATCACCGTCACCTCTGCTTTGGTTTGCTATTTGCTGCCCCGGGCCGGCATGTACGGATACAAACATCAAAGGTGCCAACTTCATCCACTGATTGATCTCTTGCACCTTGCTACAATGTTTATTCAACCTAAGGCTCTACTACCCCAGGACCCGTGTCCGACCAGGCGAGATCAGCCATAAATTGGAACAATCGCCGCCCTGTTTACAGGCGAGGAGGTCACCCACGGGGGACTGTTTGCCGGTAGGACTAAGGTTTTTTTCCTTGGGTTGCAATCCGCTGCAATGGATCCCCGGCGAAGCTTGCTTGTAATATCCCATCTTGCCGAGCACAAGAACTTGTCGACCATGGATGATTCTTAATCATGTAAAAATTAGTTTGATTTCTTATTGATTAATACTTTAATTCACATGATTATCAAACTCATTAACATTTCAAAATATGCTTGCATGAAAATTAAGAATAGGGAGATAGGAAGAATACCCAAGCAAAAGGAAGAAGCCGGCTCCGGAAGAGGAGAAGAAGATGAGAGAATGAAGGCGACTAAGGTGAGGATGACGCCCCTCACAAAATGTAAAATGAAAATGATAGCTAGGGTATGTGAAAACACCCCAACGCTGTATTTCATTTAACCGGGAACCGGGTAAAGCATAAAATATAATATTTAACCGGTAGAGAATATAATATAACAATAATATAATAATAATAATACTTTCTCCAACGTTTGATCCTTTCCCGACCGAGTCGAATAATTTTTTTTTCAGTCTTTACATAAACATATGGAGGAAGACATGTTAGAGATAGTAGTGGTTTCACAAAGTACATGATTAGAATCAGATCTTCAGAAGTTGGAAGCACAACCACTGTCCGAGTTACCCAACCACTGACCGTGATGCACTACCACTGACCGAATGCATGCTGCTATAATCCAGGATGCACAACAACCGTCCGTATGTTGCACTACTGCCGATTGAGTGGAGCAGTTGTTGTGCAAATAAGGGCCAAGTAGTTACCTCACCCTACAGGAGGGCAACTACTTGAGCTTGTTCTTAGCATTGCACAGAGACTACATGTCAGAGCTATAGTAACATCATCTAGGCAGAGGAAAATTAGGTGTACTGGAATTATTCTGATGTGATGGCACAAGATGAACTTCACATCTATCTTGCATACCATTGCCTTGACCTGCATCCTTAGGTTAGATATATATTGCAAAGATAGGAGCTTTAGGTACGTTAGTGACAGTCATTAAATGGATGTACATGGACAGAGTTAGAGAACATGATAGTATGATCTCCATACGGGATGACTGTAGTGATCAAATTGTTTAGATCATATGATTAGGAGATGGTCGGACATGCAGTATTACCTCAGCTAGAGAGAAATGTTTGACTCGTATTAGAATTTTGGCATAGATGATGGGTTTAGTTTGGGAGCATCCATTAGGGAGACAATGTTTTCCTTGTGCTTTGGCAGCACGATTAGGTTCTTACCCTAAGACATAGGATTTAGCATTTGCCCCGACTATAAGAGGTACATTTGCGGTACTGTTTAGGATTTACAATGCAGGTAGCCAATGGTAGACCAATTTGGAGGAGACAACTTCACCTCATCTTGGGAGTGATGTACACAAGGACTTTAATTAGACCAGACCACATTGAGCAAATAGAGGGTCACTAGTTGTAAAACCTGTGACTCGAGTTAGGGTTTTACGTTACTGAACCAGTCGGTTCGACCGTTGGTTCGAGTCGAGTCAGTTCATGAACCGCGTGCTGAGTTGAGGCCAGCTGTGAGTTATGAGCGATGAGAGTCAGGTGTACCTGAATATATGATGATAACGTTGAGAAGATTGTGAGAAATGAGTTATCAGAATATATGAAAGTATACAATTTTTTTCTTTTTATATGTTTGATCGTAGAAATAGTTTTAGGCCGAATAACGCATTAGGATGCGTTGGATTATATTCGGGTGGGTTATTCGTTATAGAGCATGCCATTTGGATGTTGTTGAGTTTGTTTTATTTTATGGGATTTTTTTCATAATTTTTCTAGATTTTTTTAGAATTTATTACGAAATAATTATTATTTTGACTCGAGTCAATACTTATTTACAATTTTGCCATTGGAGTATTTCACCTCCTTTCCCGACACTTCCACACCCAAACCCTACTGCCGCCTTGTGCTCGTCACCGCTGCCACCGTCGCTGATGTCACACTGCCGCCGATCGAGGCCGCCCTACTCCGCCGTGCCGTCGCTGTGCCGCCACGACCCACCCCGGCCACTGTCTCGCCGCTACGACGCAAGAATTGGCCAACAAGCCACGATGCCCTCCCTCATAGATTCGCCGTCGTCCGGGCCCCGCCGCCGTCGCTGTGACCCCGACAACCACACCCTCGACGACCACCCTCGCCATCGCCGACATTTCCCCCATCATCCCGACCGCCGTCGAGGCCGGCCGTAGCCCCAATCAGAGCACGCCGCTGCCGTCGCCCGTTTTCGATGCCGTCGCCGATAGCCATCGCCGCCCCGGCTACCCTGTTTAACACCACCATTGGCCAAGCTCATCGAGCTGGTGCCGATAGACCCCCTGATTGCCCTGTCCCGAAACATCGCCGGAATCCGCCGGAAAACTGCCAACACTCGCCGGAACACCGCCGAAAATTGGATTCACCGAAATTCGTCGGAAATCACCTGATCTTCCGCCGAATCCCCCGATTGAACCCTATCGAAATCACCTGATCTTCCAACACGAATCACACGAGGTATAATTTATTTTAACTTAATTATTTAAAAGTATTGATTATTAGAATTGCATGCTAGGATTGGTGAATTGCGTGTTATAATTATATGTATAAATGTAGAATTGATTAAGGATAAAATATGAAATTTGTTTGATTGAGCGGTGTTAAAAATGGAGGCTAAGAAACTAATTAGGGTAACTAGGTAATGATCATGATCTAATGCAAACTAACCTAAGTAGATTTGCTAGAATTGATATAGGTTGATGTGTTTTGATTGATGTGTGATGGATGTATGTGTGATATAGGATGTATGAATACATCATGAGCAGGCGTTAGTATTTAGTTTCGATGTGTATGTACGGAGTAGGAGCTTGCCGCCTAGGCACGAGGACACGCTTGGAGCTTCTACCAGGTCCGTTTAGGACTCGTTTTCTTTTTTTACACTACTCTATTGTGTATTTGATTTATCATGTGCAGGACAAGTTAAGTGGCATTTTATCGGATCCCACTTAACTCGAGCAATTTAGCCAACGATTTTTCTGATTAATAACCCTCGAGGATGAGATTCCTCGAGTTTGTTTTCGAACTTTAGATCCAGCTCACGATGCCTTCGGGCCTATTGTATAAATCCCAACCTAGACCTATATATATGTATAGTTTTCGCGTTTTCAGTGAGAGATTGAATGAGGGAAATCCGACTACCGTGCTACGCGAGCGGGCACGTGTGAGTCGATAGTGGGCTCTGGAATGGTGTGCGGGCCGTTTCATTCCCGAGGGATCCTGACAACTCCACCTTTGAGTTCCTCAAACCCGGAGAAGTGTGGAGGTTCACGGGTACTGCAATGCAGCGCATGTCTAGACTTTTGGTTTCAAAGGGTACTAAAGGTGACTGCCTGAGAGTGCTCGGCCTTCGTGCTCAAGGCCAGGAGTAATATGGAAGGTGTAGAGGGCGAAAAGGAATGAGATTTGATGCGAGAAGCGATAGAGAAATGGCTAAGGTATGAGAATGAGAAAGAAAGGGGGACGCTGTCAACCCGAGGGTGACGGCTCCCATATGTGCCCTGATGAGAGTTCTTGAGGAAGTATATGGTTTTCATTCAACAAGAGAGTTTGCTCTCCTGTGCCAGATTGATGTTAGTTATTTTCTGGGCCGGTAACACTCATTACTGACGGTTTTTCTATATATATGTAGGTGAGGAATGCGAGCGATGAAAGCTATTGGGACTGCGGAGGAGCAGCACGGAACCACGCACACATGTACCTGCCACGTGTAATGTATAATGATGGTGTGTTAATGCTGTGTGAATGATAATTAGAATGTTTTTGTCTTGATAAATTGCTTTTTATGAGATGAGTGGATAATTGTGAATGAGTAGGGAGCCTTGGACTTCCGACTATGCTTAGATGAAGCGAAAGAGATAATAACTGAATGTCATAGTAGATTGTTATGTTTTATTGTATTTTGATAAAATATTTATATACCCTTGTTGTGGACAGGTTGGCCCCTATTGCACTTTTAGGGGAGATTCTGTCCGTTTTTTCGTAAATATTAATGAATTTTTATTTAAATTTCTTGCTTGTTGAATGGTTTTGTTTTGCTTGCATATCATCAGATGCATGTAGGACTCCGTTAGAACCCAATTGTTCCCATTCATGCATCTCATGGTTGCATCCCCATCTTAAGACACCGAGGGCAAATCCGGGTCGGCTTAACCGAACCAGTACATTAGCGAACTGTTCGGTCGCCGGTGACATTTTCGGGTCGGTTCACGGGTGAGCCGAAACAGGGTGTTACACTAGTGTCTGCTCATCTTAACTGACAACTTTGCTTGAGAGTCTACCACAACACTAGTAGTGACGTGAGTTGAGATTAATGCTACAAATTGGTATGGGATGGCAGGTCACACACCACTAAAGAGCGGATGAGACACATGTCAAACCTTATTATGAGTCCCTGTAGACTCGAGAAGAGATAGTGGTTCTTTGGGTCATTTGAACCTTGCCCATTTGGAAGTGCATAACTAGTATTGTATCGAGAAAACACATGCCTAGTGTTAACTGATTGAATTAGAACTACTTATGAGCTATCTCTTAGGCTCGTAATTAAATAGTTGTTCCATAGGCTGGCTACCAATGATGGAGTCTAATCATGATGATCTTCGAGACATGCACATGGACCCATCCAATATCCTATACATTGTTTTTCCATTACCCTTATGACTCAGATGGAAACCCCCATTACATATCTAGTAGGATTTTCTCAGCTTAGTGTACTCTCCAGTCACCCCCAATGCCAGACTATGTGATGATGAGATACTTCATAGTTAGAGTCGTAGAGCAGTGTGACAAGTTTTTCATTAGAGATCCATTCACTTGTCATGAGGCCAGAGATGTCAGACAGAGCCAATCCTCTACCCAAGTATTTTCGTACTCACCCTTCTAGATATATCAATCCTACTATTAGTTTTTTCAATACTCGAGATGAGCAGACATTGACTAGCACGCCTACCACAAATCAAATGCAGACTCCATAGTTCTATGCAAATTATGATTTCATACTCCTCAAGATACGCTGTACATGTATAGATGTTTTCGCCATCATTCCATCACAGAGAGTCCCTTCAACAGTAGTTAGTGGTTGTATAGATAGTTACGAGAGTCATAGCATGCAGTAGAGTTATAGCAGTTGCCCTTGTTCCAATATGGAATAGAGTGAGATTAATTGATTTAGGACTTAGTTAGCTAGGACACTTGAGTGTTTGACATATACAGGCGACATGGATCCATACAGCTCATTAGCATTTACTTTTATTTGGTATTAGAGTCCACCATATGCTAGCTGGACTCATAGGACACCCTGGTAGAGCAGCAAGATCTGGAGCAAAGTACCCTGAGGGTACATGTAGTTGACCTATAGCTTTGATGAGGATCAGGGAGACATGAGTAGATGTTAGACTACATACGTCACACCGGTATAGTTTTTCTTGATGTAGTTCAGACTTGTAACACCCCAAATCCGGTTCACACTCGTGAACCGAACCGGCATGTTACCAGCCCCGGTTAGGTTGGCTAACCCGAACCTAACTCATACGGATCCAATCTCGGCGTCTTAAGATGTAAAAATGACTTGTTATGTATGGATAAATTCATAAAACCCTAACATGATACTACATGGATGACATGCAACCTAAATTTCACTCCAACACAATTACAATCAAAATTTGTAAAAATTATAAAATAAAAGGGACAGAATTTCCCCTAAAAATGCAATTAGGGGTCACCCTGTCAAAATCGTATATCCAAACATATATACGTATAGCAACGATAGCATTCACACATACTTCTAATCTATTATATTCATCATTCTCTGAACTTTGGGTCCTAATGTAACACCCCAATCCGGTTTACGCTCAACCCGGACCAGAACTGTTACAAAGGATCGAACTACTCGTAAACCGATTAAGTTGGCTGACCCAAAACCTAAACGGCTACGATATAACCCTCTCGACGTCTCAAGATGGAGCACGCCGCTAATGCGCAAATAATATATGAATGAGATGCAAAACCCTAACAGGATACTACGTGAATGTCATGATAATCATCGCACACCAAAATAATTAAAACAACAATAAAATTCATAAAACCCGTAATAAAACGGACAGAGCCTCCCCTAAAAGTGCAATAAGGGGATGACCTGTTAAAATACGGCACAATAAATATATATATAAAACAATAATTTATATCACACTAGACTTCAAACTATCTACACATATCGTAATTGGCATCTAGCCCACTTGCAATTCATGTTCATCGTGTTTTTGTTCATTTCAACTTAACATAGCTGATCATCCTGGGCATTGGAACTTTTCCAAAACATTTCTAAGAAAATTCATACATTTCTAAACAAGATCTACAAGTCTCACAAACACATCACATCACATCTTACAAAAGCCAATCACATCACATCTTACGCAAAAGTCGGCGCGGCACCAGGTATGTGTGTGCAATGCAAGCGCTACTCCTTCGTCGAGGCCGGCGTACACCAATCCTCATCCTCACCTACATATAGTAGAAAAACGTCAGCAACGGGTGTCACTGGTCCGGAAATAACTAATATCAAACTGGAACATGAGAGCAAACTCTCATGGAAAGCAAACCATCATATATATCTTCCTCAAGAACTCTCATAAGGGCAACTATAAAGGAGCCGTCGAGCAGCTGACTCAACAGCATCCCAATCTATCTGGTACTGTGCCACTCACGACACTTCTTTTTCAGTACTTCACGTAAAACTTTTATCCTAAGCCCTCTCCGAACCTCCATATTACTCCTGGCCTTGAGCACGTAGACCGAGCACTCTCAGGCAGTCGCCTTTAGTACCCTTTGAACCACAAGTCCGGACATGCGCTGTACTAAACAGTACCCGTAAACCTCCACGTCCTCCGGGTGTGAGGAACTCAAACGCGGAGTTGTCAGGATCCCTCGGGAATGGAACAGTCCGCTGGCACTAATCCAGAGCCCGCTTTGACTGGCACGGCATCCGCTCATGGTACGTGCAGTCGACTCATCTTCTCTTGTCTCACTGAAAACTCGATAAAACTATTTATAGGGCTGGGTCGGGATTTATTATAATAGGCCCGAAGGCAACTTGAGGTGGATCTTATTTTCGAAAACAAACTCGAGGGATCTCATCCTCGAGGGTTATTAATTCCGAAAAACATCGACCAAGTGACCCGTGTTAGGTGGGGTCCAATAAATCATCCACCTGACACGTCCTACGATCAATAAATCAAATCACCGATAGAATGGAGCGATAAAACCTGAGAAGCGTGTCCTAACGGACCTGTCAGAAGCTCCAAGCGCAGTCTCGTGCCTAGACGGCGAGCTCCTGCAACGAACCTACATGAACATAACTAATTACTAACGCCCGTACATATATGATGCACACCTATATAACTAATATATCCACATGCCTACAATCATCTAATCAAACATGACAATTATTTCGACAATTTCCCTACATCTCTAATTGTCAAGCAAGTTAATAATTTTATCATTTCATATGTTACTTATTACCTAGCACTTTTAATTCCAATTTCAAAGCATACCTATTCTAATTAGGTGACAATGGTTTAATCAATTTAATCTGTTTAGCTTAATGTTAGCATGCAAAACCTAATTCATACATATTCATAAATTAACTAGTTAACAAGCATTTAATTAACTACTCAATAGTTTACTAACAATTTCATAATGTTAGCATGCAAAAACCTAATTCATACATATTCATAAATTAACTAGTTAACAAGCATTTAATTAACTATTCAATGGTTTGCTAACAATTTCATAACTAAGCATTCACATCATACAACACAATTTACCCTAATCATCACATGTTTATCATAATCATGATTAATTAAACTAAAAGCATGAAGTTAATAAAATTAATTCTAATATGCTACTATGATCACAATAAGTATGTAATAATTCTAAAAAATAAGAAGGAAGAACCACCTCGCGATCGGCGCTGAAATCGGTGCCGACGGACGAAGACGGCGGTTTTCCGGCGACTATGCCGGCGGTTTCCGGCAGCTCCGGTGGTTTTCCGGTGACTGCTCCGGCGAGGCAATCGGAGGTAGGGGTTAGCACCGCCTCGGTGAGCTGAACCCAATGGTGGTGACGACGAAGGCAGCCGCGGCGGCGATGGCCACCAACGGCGGCGTCGAGTGCGGCCGGGGCGGTCGGCCGCTCTGATCAGAGCCACGGCCGACCCTCGACGGCGGCTCTAAGTAGAGGGGAAAGGTAGGGGAGGTCGGGGGAAGAACTCCGACGTCACGGCGGCGGCGGTCCGGCGCAGACGGCGGCGGAATCGCGTCGGGATCGGCGGGAAATCGAGGGCGATTTCCGGCAGTTGCGACGGCCGGACGGTGGCCGGGCGTGGTCGAGGCGGCAAGGCGACGGCACGGCCGGGCTGGGCGGCGTCGACCGGCGGCGGTCTGGCGTCGGTGGCGGCGGCAAAATCCGAAGGGCGGCGGCGGTGAAAACACGGGATGGGTTTGGGGAGGAAGATGAGTGTATAGGGCGATGGCAAGGTTGTAAATAAAACTTGACTCGACACGGGCTCGAGTCAAGAATGATAACGGACTCGGAATAAATCCTAGAAAAATCTAGAAAAATTGGGAAAAATCCCATAAAATCAAACAAAATATCACAACATCCAAATGACATGTCGTATAACTAATAACCCACCCGAATACCATCTAACGCGTCCTAATGCGTTATTCGGCCTAATACTAATTCTACGGTCACAACATAAAAAATAAAATAAAATAACATCAACTGTATACTCTCATATCTACTGATAACTCAGTCTGCTGATGCGTATCTGACGCTATCATCGATACTTGGGTATACATAAACCCTCATAGCACGTGCGCACGGTCGGCCTCGGCCCCGCACACGTGTTCTGAAAGCTGAACCGACTCAAACTACGGTCAAACCGACTGGCTAACAATTATAAAACCCTGACTCGAGTCGCGGGTTTACACCTAACCCATCACACTTTTGCTGCGCTACTCTGATCATTTCACATTCTATCATGTCTCATGCATTTGAACATGTCATTCACAATATAATAACATAATAACACAAAATTAAACATTCAGAAATCTAACATGTGTGTGTGTACAAGACCTCATTGCTCCTCCGTCCAAGCTGGCTCCTCCAACTCGTGATTATTACCTACATATAGTATAAAAACACGTCAGTAACAAGTGTTACTGGTCCGGAAAATAAAATAACTATAACAAGCTGGCTATGAGAGCAAACTCTCATATGAAAGAAAACATCATACTCCACGTGAACACTCTGAAGGGCACTACTGAGGAGCCACTGGGCTGCAGACCCGGTAGCATCCCGAACTTACTGCTGCTGGTACTATGCTGCTCTCGGCACTTCTTTTTCAGTACTTCTCGTGAAACTTTATCCTAAGCCCTCTCCTTACCTCCATATTTCTCCTGGCCTTGAGCACGAAGGCCGAGTACTCTCAGGCAGTCGCCTTTAGTACCCTTTGAACCACAAGTCCGGACATGCGCTGTACTAAACAGTACCCGTAAACCTCCACGTTCTCCGGGTGTGAGGAACTCAAACGCGGAGTTATCAGGATCCCTCGGGAATGGAACAGTCCGCTGGCACTAATCCAGAGCCCGCTTTGACTGTCACGGCATCCTCTGCATGGTACGTGCAGTCGATTTCTCCATCTCTCGTCTCACTAAAAACGCGAAAACTACATATATATATAGGGCTGGGTAGGGATTTATATAATAGGCCCGAAGGCAACTTGTGGTGGATCTTGGTTTCGAAATCATCCTCGAGGGATCTCATCCTCGAGGGGTTATTAATCCGGAAAATGTTCGGTTAAATGGCCCGAGTTAAGTGGGATCCGATAAAACGCCACTTAACCCGTCCTGCAAGCAATAAATAAAACATACAATAGAAGGAGTAAATCAGAGACGAGTCCTAAACGGACCTGGTAGAAGCTCCAAGCGTGTCATCGCGCCTAGGCGGCAAGCTCCTACTCCGTACCTACACATCAAAACTAAATACTAACGCCCGCTAACTAAATGATGCATCAAACTCAATAACATCACAATCGCAATGCAATCATTCATCAACATAACAATCAGAAAATCATAAAAATTAATTAATCCTAGCTCATCCTATTTATACTAATTTTATTACATGTCTGTAACTTATGTCGTGGTCACTTATCATGCTCTGACCTGATCTACTTCATTAGACTACTTACTGTTCATTCGCAATTACCCAAATCATACAATCATCCCTTTACTCATAATTAGGCATTACTCATGACGGTTAATCAAATCTAGCATACTGTGCTAACATTCATCATGACAACTAGTTAATTCTAGCATGCTATGCTAACAATCATATTCAATTTTAAATAACTCAATCGGAGGTAATTATACCTCACGTCGTCGGCAATCGGCGACGGCTAGGGTTCCGTCGCGCGTCTCGGAGCTCGAATTCGGCGCTCCTCGGCGTCCGACGTTCGATCGGGCTCCACTGGGTGAGCCCCGCGGAAGATCCGGTGGATTCCGGCGAATCCCAGAAATTCCGATTTTTCCGGCGGTTTTCCGGCGACTTCCGGTGGTTTTCCGGCGACAATCGCCGGCAGCGTCTACTGGTCGGAAAGGGGTCGTGTTGGGTACCCTCGGAACCGGCTCGGCGGCCCCGACTCATCTATGACCTCAGCGTGGCCAATGGAGGCGGCGGCTCGCCGGAAAACGGCAAAACAGAGGCCGGCCGTGGTGGTTGCTAGATCCGGCCGGCCACGGCGGCGACGGCCTCCGCTCCGGTCAGGAAGCGTCACTAGGTGGTCGAGGGTGCTGAGGCGACCACCTGATCGTGGTGGCGATGCTCGCCGGCGGCGGAATCGGCGACGCGACCGAAATGTAGCCGCGGCGCTAGGCGAGCCGATTCCGACGTTGCGGCGGCCTGGCAGCGGCCGGGGCTGGTCGGGGCGGCACGGCGACGCCGTGGCGGAGCTGGGCGGCGACGATCAGCGGCCGGGCGGCGCCGACAGCGGCGGCGTCGGGGTTTGGGCGTGGGGAGAAAATGTCGTCGTGGAGAAGAAAGGTTGGGTGGCAAACTTGTAATTAAGACTTGACTCGTCTCCGGCTCGAGTCAAGTATAATAACTAGGTCGTATTAAATCCTAAAAAAATTCATAAAAATCGGGAAAAATCCCGTAAAATCAAACAACATCAAAAAAAATCATAATGATATGCTCTAGAGCTATCAACCCACCCGAAATGCCCGTAACGCATCCTGACGCAATAAACGACCTAAAACTAATTCTACGATCCATTATATGTAAAAATAATAAAAAAAATCACTGGCATACTCTCATATATTCTGATAACTCATTCTGTTCTGCTGTGTTCATGACGTTATCATCATATACTTGGGTACGCATGACCCTCATAGCTCATACACGCGACCGGCGTCGGCTCGGTACACGTGTCCTGAAACTGACTCAATTCAAAAAATAACGGTCGACTCGACCGGTTCTGAATATAAAACCCTAACTCGAATCGTGGGTTTTACAAGACTAGTACCCTACAGTACCTTAGAGTACTTGCTTGACCACCCCATAGACTCTTAGGGGTGAACCTAGGTTTTTCTTGCCGAGGTCATTGCATTTTAGTCCCCATAGTTTGCATTGACCCTAGGAATTTGTTCAGTAAGATGATTCTAGCATGTATGGTTAATCCAGCCATATGATTATAGCTTGTATGGTCAATCCAGTTAGACGATTCCAACTTTTATGGCATATTTAGCCTAATGATTCGACCATGTGTGGTTCTGTCCACCCAAATTAGTAAGGAGCTAGCAATCTTCATCAGTGTTCAGTGTTCCAGCTTCATGTTGGTATATTTGGGCCGTGTGCAACTAGCTTTCGAGGGAGAGCTACTAGTTTTCCAACGAGATGACATCTTCAGTTAAGTCCTCTGATTGCAGCGATTTGAGAAATTCGAAAGATGAAATTTTTAAAAGGAGGAGAGGTTGTAAAACCCCAACTTCGGGTAAGGGTTTTACTTGCATGTAATTTTCTGGTTCGGACCAGTCTCGAGTCAATTCAAGCGAGCTTGACCTATAATGATTTTAAGAATATGAGTATGAGATCTAGATGACCATATGAGCATATTATGGAGGTTAAGTATACCCGACATGTATATTATAGTTTAAGTTATGATATAGTAGAGCATGAGTTATTAGTGCATACACATTGTATACATATGATTTTATGGGTTAGCTAGGATTTTAGGCCTAGACCTAGGCTGTTGCAGTGTTTAGTAATCGTTTGGGATTTTTGGGTATTTCATTTGCAAGTAGCATAGGAATTTTGGATCACACGATTGTGCCCTTGTGGGCCCAGCTTGATTTAGTTCAGGGTTTGAGGCCCATTTTAACCTTCTTGCCTCGATTCCCGCCTATAAAGTCAATTTTATGACTCGAGTCAGTTTTGACTTTGGACGGTCACGATCATAGCTTTCTGTCCATATGTGGGTTCTACTAGACCACAAGTTATCGAAGTTTTCGATCGTGCCATGTGGCAAGATCCAAGCTATCCACGGCAACACTAGTATTCTCCCTTTTATTTTCAGCAACCTTCCCACATTTTCATAACTTTACACCACTTCAGCTCACAACCGGTGAGTCTCTGCCTCACCCCAAGCCACTAGACCGGCACCCCTATGACCGCCTCACAGCCGGCTTTCCATTTATACCACTCACGACCACCGGCGCTGCCGTAGTCACCGCCGATGAGGAAGTTTTTAGAGCCCGTCTATGCCGTCACGGCCATCGTTTGGGCCATTTTGAGACAACCTCCGGCCAGTCTGACCACCCACACAACTTCTATTTGCTGAGATCTCCATTTGCAGACAACCCACGATGACCGCCGAGGCTGCGATCGTTGCCGACGGCAATCCACCCTCTTTCTTGCTGTTTGTTGGCCCGCCAATGGCCGAATTCTGCCAACCCTCACCACTAGCAGCTCTGCCTTGATGCCCCCTACCGATCATAACCGGCGGAAACCCCAGCCATGCCATCGTTGTTGTATTCTGGCAACGGGCACCGCCACCCCCTGGTCGGCCCGTTTACCCGGCTGCCCATGTCGTGTCTGTCTAGTCGTGCCCACATCCGCCTGGTCATGCCCGCGTCCGCCTGGTCATGCCCGTGTTCATTAGGCTACCAGCCTGTGCCCAAGTCCAAGTCCATCAGTCCAGTTCATACCCACCTAGTCAACCCAACCCATTTTCTAGTTAACCTAGACCGGGTTGGTTCAGCCCATTTGGTTTGATCAGGTTCAACTCAATTCGGTCCAATTCAGCTCATTTTTGTCTATTCTTGCACCATTTTCGGTAATTCGAGAACCTCTATGTTAGTTGTGATGCATATTCACATGATTTAGCATGATTAGATATTATGATTATTTTTCTTTATTTATTATTTTATTTATTATTCATGATTAATGAATATTAACTATTTATTTATTTAATGAATTATTATTTAATTATTTATGTGTTTACTAATACGAGTATATATGATATTTACTTGTGTTTACCTATGTATTTAAATAGAATAATTATGTTATTATTTTATGATTAGAGTATTGTTTATGTTTATGTATTTATTATTTATCTAATTATCTATGAGTGCATTTTCTTATTTACTTATTTATTATTATTATGTCTCGATTTTTGTGCAACATGTTTAGTTTCAAGTTTGTTAGTACTATTTTCTTTATTAGGATGTATTGATGATATGAGCACACACCAGGAGCATGCATCATGTAGAAATGTTAGTATTTTACTTAGTAGTGGGTTCCGATGTAAGTCTCGGAGTCTGAACTCGCCGTAGATGTGTAGATACGCTTAGAGCTTGGACCACAAATCTGTAGGACTCTCCCTCTCTGCTTGACTCCTTGCATGTCGAGTTTAATCGTATTTTATATGTAGGACGGCATCGGCGGCATTTTATTTCATCCCTCCGATGTCGGGTTTAACCATGTTTTCTACGCATTTTGAATAAAACTATAAGTATGAGATCCCTTGTTGGTTTTTGAACTTAAACTCCAGAAATTTATGATACAAGCCTCTTTCCTATGCCTATTATATAAGTATGCGCATTTTTCAAGATTTCACGAATAAGAGAATGAGTAGTACGGAGATATGTATGGACCGCACTCGTACTCTTTCAAACCCTAAGGAAGTGCTGTGTATGAGGGTACTACGCAACACAGCACATTTCCAGAATTTGTGGCACTAACTTAACTGTTCCTTTTGCCACTCGAGTACCGTGGCAGGTGATATGGAAGGAGTAACACCGCAAATCCGGTTTACGCTTGGGAACCAAACTGGAATGTCACTTGTCCTGGTTAGGTCGACTAACCCGAACCCAACTCGTGAGGATGTGCAGTATTAAGATGAAAAACTATTCGTGATGCATGGATGCATGCACAAAATCCTAACGCGCTACACATGAATGACATGCAAACTAATTTACACACCAAAAACAATTACAATAAATTAATAAGAATTTTAAAAAAGTAAATAAATAAAATGGACAGAGTCTCCCTTTAAAGTACAAATAGGAGCTACCCTTTCAAAACATCATATACAACATGTATATATATATATATATATACATATATATATATTAAAGATATTTGCATTTAGACAGAAATTTAATCAATCATCTAAATCCCTCTAAATCTAAGTCTCGACCCACGTGTGCATTCTATTCACATTCATGTCATATCATCATGTTTTGCATTTAATCACATCATTTTCAATATAATAACATCGTAACAAAATATTAAACGTTGAATCATCTAACATGTGTGTGCAAGAGACCTCACTGCTCCTTTGTCCAAGATGGCATATCCAGTATTTAATCCTCACCAACATATATATAAAGAAAACGGCAGTAACAAGTGTTACTGGTCTAGAAAATTACTAATATCAAACTGGCACAGGAGAGTTGGCCCTCCTATTGAATAAAAATCTCATATACTTCCTCAAGAACTCTCACAAGGGCAAAATGGGAGCTGTCGACCTCAGGCAACCGCATTTGTAACACCCCATTTTTTGGTCCAAGGGCGGATCGAAGTGCGAAGTTATAATTTGGAAAACTATTTGTTGGACTAGTCTCGTATAAACTTTATGGAAGCTGATTTCAACCCTCAAGGAGATTTAAGACGGACAACCTTACAGGATTTCATCACATATGCATTCTGATTCATACTAGCATAGAGAGACTCGTAAACTTAAGCATTCTATATGATCACCCCTAGCCACAATAGAGGCAAAACCTCCCCTACGACTATGAGTGGTGACTCTTAAAAATGTTAATGATCACTCTCAAAGGTAGAAGAGGTGCACCCTGGCTACAGTATTGAGGTTGCTTGTTGTGACATGAACCTTTTCTTACTACTCAATTTAAGTGAGTCGTTACATTTTTTAATTTCTTACAAGCAGATAAATGCAATGAATTTGAACAAGGGTCATGGTTACCTATTCACATACCTAACATGTACAAGAAAATAAAATAATTAAACACACCATCATCAGATGTCAGGGCATCAAACCCTCACACCCAGTTTTCACATGGGTCTTCAAGCAGTGGCAACCATATGCTCCTCCTACCCATGTTTCTTTATCACACACTCACATAGCTACAACAAATATGTTTTGTGTACTTGGTAAACTCCTCATCGTGTTCCAGGACTTAGAGGTTTATATCTTGTAGAAGATAGTTAGACTACCCCAAAGTGTATCTACACCACAATGATAATGTAATGATATATAAAGCACTCGTGCACAACAACAATCAATTGATTTATCCCGAAACATATAAGTTCATACAACTTCAAGGCTTATTCCAGTAACATGCTACATTACAATTTCATATCAACTTGATAATTAACACAAATACAACATGAAATCCCCCTCCATGCGCCGTCTAATCCATCCGCCTATGCCAGTCAACAAGACTAAACACCTACATATATTAGAGAAAAACATCAGCAATCAAAGAATTGATTATTAATCCGATAGAGACTAGGAATATAACATTACTGGCAAATGGGTATATAAACACACGAAAAAGTTGTAGAAACTTCCGAAATCATACATGGTGGTAAGCGACGGTCGATGGAGCCACATATCATACCATAATTGGCTACAAAGAGGCATCTTACAAACATTTAAACATACATATATTGCTTATGCCCTCACATCTTCCATATGTCACTCACCACAGTACCCATGTAGCTTGGAACCAATGTGCCACAATTTCCAAAAACGCGTTGCATACGTGTACCCTACATACATTGCACCCCAATTAAGGGTAGAAGGGGTACTAGTGCAATTTGCATATCTCCATACCACTCACTCTCTTATTCATGAAATCCGTAAAAAAATGCGTACTTATATAATAGGCTTGGGGAAGAGGTTTGTATCATACATTTCTATAGCTTCAATTAAAAAACGAGCAAGGGATCTCATCCTTGTAGTTTTATTAAACATACGATAAAATGTGACTAAATGGCCCGGTATCAGATGGATCCAATAAAAGTGATGCTGACACCGTCCTATCATTTAAAACATGATTAAACATGTCACTCAATAGCCAAACATAAGGGTGAAGCAATAGAGACATATGGACCTAAATGAGTGGAGCCTTGCATCCTAAATTGATGAGCTTAACCCACGTAACCTAATAGGAGATGGAATCCGAATCATAATCGGATTAGAATGGCACACAAGATGAGGCAAAGCCTCCACACATGTACAACATTTAATACTTACTTAACTTACTTATTTTTCTTAGTGATGGGTTAAACATCATTAGGTAGTTTAATTTAAGACTTGGGGTTACAATTCTACTTAGTGCATGATTTCATACTTAGGGGTTTGTGGTCGGACTTAATCAGATGATTTTTTGGACGGACCAAATGGTATCCGATTAATCTGAAATTTGACCCCCTAGTTTAAGACTTGGGGTTTGTAGTAAATATTAGCAAGTGATAATATGTGGATTATCATGTTGATTGAGGTTAATTAATGTCGGATTAATGTGTTGTGAACAGTACTCCATCACCGTACATCAAACTTCAAAATTTTGGCCCATGGGCCTGAGAAGTACAAATGGGCTTCGATCAATTAGAATATTTATATAACACTTCAAAGATTAGCCCATTAATATTTCAAGTCCAACTTCTTTGTAATTTAGCCTAGGTAATCTTTCTAATCTTGATTTCTGATTTAGTGATTTCTATAATTTACCCAACTAGGGTAGAATTAGAAAATTCTACTGAATTAAATACATACTCTAATACTCCAGAAATTTACATAGTAAATATTAGGATACTTAGTAAACTCTGTAATTTATTATATAATTTTCCCACAGATGAATATATTTTTCACAGATTTTTTAATTCAAATAATGGAAATAGGATTATTAACTTAGTTCATATGTACTCCAAAATTCCGATCCAATTAACCATTAGAATGAATTTTCTCTAGCTCTAAAATTTTCAAGGTTAGATAAAAAAATTATTTTTTTATTAGGTAATTTTATAGATTTTTATGTGATCTAATTTTTAGCCAAACATTTAACTAAACACACAACATAGGCAGTCAACACAGAACACAATAGATGCACACAATGTTTCATTAATTTTGTTCAGGCCTTATGAGGTAATTTTAGTATGGTAAATTTATAATATTAAGATCACAACATTATTAACATATGATCATAATATATATTATGAAATTAAAATCATAACAATGTGTAAAAATTTGGGAAATGGGTGATCAGGTCACTGGAACCTTGAAAGCTGCGACCTTTAATCAAATTTTGGACCTTACCATAATCCTCCATGTCAAATCAGTCGACATGCTCAACATATAACTTGTAGATCTATGTCGTTTGAAAACAAAAAGACTAAGATCATACAAATCTGACATCTAAAACATGAGTTATGTATTTTATGCTCAACTAGTGCAGATCTGGACACATAGATGATACAAAAATCATAACTATTTATCTGCCCATGATAATGACATTAAACTACAACTTAAAATTCTTTAAGAGAATTATATACATGGTAAAAATATAATAAAAATTATAACATAAACATCTATAAATAAAACAACAACCCAAACAAGAATCATCAACCAAAACCGGTAAAGAACATACCTTTAATAGTTCAAGGGGAGGTCGCTTGGAGTTTTCCCACTCCAAGTCCTTCAACCCTTGAAAGAAAAACATCTTGGAAGGCCAAAAAGGATAGAGAGAGCTCAAAGAGTGGAGAAGAAGGTTGGGAGAAGGAGTGGAAAGGTGAGGGAATTGGTGGATTTTATAGAAGAAGGGTGGTGATGTCATAGGTATGGGTACCATACTTAAAAAGGTATGGGTTGGCTTGGTGATGTCGTACATGTATGGGTGGCATACCTATAGAAGTATAGGTGTCATACCCATAGCAGTATGGGTGCCATGCCTATAGAGGTATGGGTGCCTACCTGTAGAGGTATGGGTGCCATACCAAAAGAGGTATGGGTTGGATAAATAAGGATGTATAGGTTGGGTTAGCTAAAAAGGTATGGGTTGGGTTATCTCAAAACCCAAAATCTTAGGGTTTTTACCCTAAAGCGATTGAGTCCACCGCAAAAATTACAGTGCAGGTCCTAAAAGTGGTTAGGATGGTTCGTAAGATTATCAAACACATGGCAAGCAGACAAAAGACACGCGAGGGACACGGCCCTTACATCTAACTACACACTCAAATTGGACCAAAATTAAAAAGCCAGGGTGACGCATCCAAACAGGTGTACCGAATGCCAAAGGAGGCTATGGCTGGGCAACACATACGTACCTAGATACCATACATAAATACATGGCAAAATTACCAGGTAAGACCCCAATCCAGGTCACAACCGAACATAAATTAAAACCACTGGGCAAAAAGCTTGGGTTTTACAGCATCCCCTTTCCATATCATTCTCTTTCCATTTCATTCTCTTTCCATATCATTCCCTTTCCTTATCATTCTCTTTCCTTGGCCATTTCATCTATCTCTTGCACGGCAAAATCATCCTTTTCTCTTCCGCCCTCTACATCCTCTGTATTGCTCCTAGCCCTGAGTATAAGGGCCAAGTACTCTTTGGCAAGCACCTTCAGTACCCTTTTAAGCCACAAGTCTAGACATGCCACTGCACAGCAGTACCTAAAACCTCCACACTTCTCTGGGTTTGAGGAACTCAAAGGTAGAGTTATCAGGATCCCACAGGAATGGAGTGGATGCTCACCAGTTCCAAACCCCTATCGACTAGCACATGCCTACTCGTGCAGCACGATCATCGAATTTCCCTCATTCCATCAATGAAAATGTGAAAACTACACGTATATAGGTCTTGGTAGGGATTTATATAATAGGCCCGAAGGCATCGTGAGCTAGATCTGAGTTTTGAAAACAAACTCGATAGATCTCATCCTCGAGGGTTATTAATCCGAAAATGCGATCGGCTAAATGGCCCGTGTGGAGTGGGATACGAAAACACCACCACTCAACACATCCTCTTTCCTGTTCTAAACAAAACCATATAGAATGAGACAATAAATCGAGAGCGAATCCTAAATGGACCTGGCAGAAGCTCCAAGTGTGTCCTCGTGCCTAGGCGACGAGCTCCTACTCTAACACCCCGTTTCGGCTCACTCGTGAACCGACCCGGAAATGTCACCGACGACCGAACCATTCGCTAATCTACTGGGTTCGGTTAAGCCGAACCGGATCTGATCTCAGCGTCTCAAGATAGAGATGCAAACATGGAATGCATGAATGGGAACAATTGGGTTCTAACGCGGTCCTACATGCATGCTATGATGTACAAGCAAAAACAAGACAAAACAATAAATGAGAAACCAAAAGACAATATATACTACGTAAAAACGGACAGAATTTCCCCTAAAAGTGCAATAAGGGCCAACCTGCCCACAACAAAGTTATATAAATATTTTATCAAAATACAACAAAACATAACAATCTACCGCGGCATTCCATTATTATCTCATTTGTTTTCATCTAAGCCGAGGCTGAACTCAAGGCTCCCTGCTCATTCACATCTATCCGTTCATTTTATAACAGGCAATTCAACCAAACAAACACATCCAAATTATCATTCACATAGCATTAACACATCATCATTATACATTACACGCGGCAGGTACATGTGTGCGTGGTTCCGTGCTGCTCCTCCGCAGTCCCGACAGCTTTCATCACTCGCATTCCTCACCTACATATATATAGAAAAACCGTCAGCAATGAGTGTTACCGGCCCGGAAAATAACTAATATCAATCTAGCATAGGAGAGCAAACTCTCCTGTTGAATAAAAACCATATACTTCCTCAAGAACTCTCATCAGCGCACATACAGGAGCCGTCGCCATCGAAAATCGGCGACGGTTAGGGTTTCTCTTTCGTGGCTCGAAACTCGAATTTGGCACCTAACGGCTTCCGAAGTCCGATCAGATTGGACCGGGTGCTTTCGGCGGATGATCCGACGAATTTCCCACGAATCCAATTTTGCGATGGTTCCGGCGATTTTCCGGCGAGTGTCGGTAGTTTTCCTGCGGATTTCAACGGTTTTCCGGCGATGATTTGGGATGGGGCAATCAGGGGGTCTATCGGCACCAGTTCGACGAGCTTGGTCCAATGGTGGTGTCAAACAAGGTAGCCGGGGCGGCGATGGCTGTCGCACCGGCATCGAAAATGGGCGGTGGCGGCGGCGTGCTCCGATCGGGGCAGCGGCCGGCCTCGACGGCGGTCGGGATTGTAACACCCCGTTTCGGCTCACCCGTGAACTGACCCAGAAATGTCACCGGCGACCGAACCGTTCGCTAATCTACTGGGTTCGGTTAAGCCGACCCAGATCTGCCCTCGGTGTCTCAAGATGGAGATGCAAACATGAAATGCATGGATGGGATGCGTGCGTTCTAACGTAGTCCTACATGCATGCTATGATGTGCAAGCAAAACAAAACCATGCAACGGCAAGAAAATTTTAATTAAAAATTATCCACAACAAGGGTATATAAATATTTTATCAAAATACGATAAAATATGATAATCTACCGTAGCATTCATCATTATCTCTTTCGTTTCAATTGAACCGAGCCTGAACTCCAAACTCACTACTCATTCACATTTATCCATTCATTTCATATCAAGCAATTTATCTAAACAAACACATCAAAATTATCATTCACGTAGCAATAACACACCGTCATTATACGTTACACGCGGCAGGTACATGTGTGCGCGGTTCCGTGCTGCTCCTCCGCAGTCCCGACAGCTTTCATCCCTCGCATTTCTCACCTACATATATATAGAAAAACCGTCAGTAACGAGTGTTAACGGCCCGGAAAATAACTAATATCAATCTGGCACAGGAGAGCAAACTCTCCTGTTGAATGAAAACCATATACTTCATCAAGAACTCTCATCAGGGCACATACGGGAGCCGTCGCCCTCGGGTCGATAGCGTCCCCCTATCTTTCACATTCTCATACCTCGGTCATTTCTCTATCGCTTCTCGCATCAAATCTCATTCCTTTGCTCCCTCTGCACCTTCCATATTACTCCTGGCCTTGAGTACGAAGGCCGAGTACTCTCAGGCAGTCGCCTTCAGTACCCTTTGAAACCACAAGTCTAGACATGCGCTGCAATGTAATACCAGTGAACCTCCACACTTATCCGGGTTTGAGGAACTCAAAGGTGGAGTTGTCAGGATCCCTCGGGAATGAAACGGCCCGCACACCATTCCAGAGCCCACTATCGACTCACACGTGCCCGCTCGCGTAGCACGGTGGTCCGATTTCCCTCATTCAATCTCTCACTGAAAACGCGAAAACTATACATATATATAGGTCTAGGTTGGGATTTATACAATAGGCCCGAAGGCATCGTGAGCTGGATCTGAAGTTTGAAAACAAACTCGAGGGATCTCATCCTCGAGGGTTATTAATTAGAAAAATTGTTGGCTAAATGGCCCGAGTTAAGTGGGATTCGATAAAATGCCACTTAACTCGTCCTGCACATAATAAATCAAATACACAAGAGAGTAGCGTAAATCAAAGAACGAGTCCTAAACGGACCTGGTAGAAGCTCCAAACGGGTCCACGTGGCTAGGCGGCGAGCTCCTACACCGTACCTACACAATCAAGCTAAAAACTAACGCCCGCATGATGAATCACACATCCTATAGCATGCACACACAATCAACACAATCACGCATTAATCAACACACATCAACCTATATCAATTCTAGCAAGTCTACTTAGGCTAGTTTGCATTAGATCATGATCATTACCTAGTTACCCTAATTAGTTTCTTAGCTTCCATTTTTAACACCACTCAATCAAACAAATTTCACATTTTTATCCTTAATCAAATCTACATTTATATATATTATAATAACACACAATTCACCAATCCTAGCATGCAATTCTAATAATCAATACTTTCAAATAATTAAATTAAAATAAATTATACCTCGCGTCTTCGAAAATCGGCGACGGCTAGGGTTTCCATTTCGTGGCTTGAAACTCGAATTCGGCACCTAGCGGCGTCCGAAGTCCGATCAGATTGGACCAGGTGCGTTCGGTACCTGAGCGGCAAATTTCCCATGAATCCAATTTTCCTGCGGTTCCGGCGGTTTTCCGGCAAGTGTCGGTGGTTTTCCGGCGGATTCCGGCAGTTTTCCGGCGACGATTCGAGACGGGGCAATGAAGGGGTCTATCGGCACCAGCTCGACGAGCTTGGTCCAATGGTGGTGTCAAACAGGGTAGCCGAGGCGGCGATGGCCATCGACGGTGGTGTCGAAGATGGGTGGCGGCGGCGGCGTGCTCCGATCGGGGCTGCGGCCGGCCTCGACGAGCGCTCGGGATGGTGGGGGAAATGTCGGCGACGGCGAGGGGGTGGTTGTCGGGGTCACAGCGGCGGCGGCGCGGCCCGGACAGCGGCAAATCGGGCTCAGAATGGCGACGGTCGAGGCGGCTTCGCAGCATCGTGGCGGCACGCCAGCTGGCGATCGGTGGCCGGGTCGGTCGGGGCGGCACGGCGACTGCACGGCATGGCGGGGCGGCGTCGATTGGCGGCAGCACGGCGTCGGCGGCAGCGGCGACGAGCACGAGCGACGGCTGGGGTTTGGGTGAGGAAGGGTCGGGAGGGAGAAAAATACCCTCAATGGCAGTTTCGTAAATAAGTATTGACTCGATTCCCACTCGAGTCAAAATAATAACTAGTTCGTAATAAATTCTAAAAAAATCTAGAAAAATATGGAAAAATTCCATAAAATAAAACAAACACAACAACATCCAAATGGCATGCTCTATAACTAATAACCCACCCGAATATAATCCAACGCGTCCTTACGCGTTATTCGAGCCTAAAACTATTTCTACGATCAAACATATAAAAAGAAAAAATACTGCATACTTTCATATATTCTGATAACTCATATCTCACCATCTTCTCGACGTTATCATCATATATTCAGGTATACCTAACTCTCATCGCTCATAACACACGGCTGGCCTCGACTCAGCACGCGGTTCATGAAACTAACTGACTTGACTTGAACCAACGGTTGAACCGACTGGTTCGGTAACGTAAAACCCTGACTCGAGTCACGGGTTTTACACCTACTCTGTCCCTACACATCAAATCTAAAAACTAACACCCACTAACTAAATGATGCATCAAACTCATCATGAACGTCACACATACAATGCAATCATCATCTAACAACAATCAAACAATCATCAATTTAAAAATATTTCTAACTCATCCTAGTCATGCCAATTTTATTACGTTTTGTTAAGTTACGTTGCAGTCAATTAGCATGCTCAATTTTAATTTACTTGATTAGATCACTAACATTCTTTCACTATCAATCAAATTATGCAACTTATCACTTCATCCATAATTAGGCATTAATTGCAACAATTAATCAATCCTAGCATGATGTGCCAATAAATATCAATTTCAAATAATTAAATCGGAGGTAATTATACCTCGCATCGTTGGCAATCTTCAACGACTAGGGTTTCGTCGCACGTCTTGGAGCTCCAATTCAGTGCTTGGCAGCGTCTGAAGTTCAATCAGGTTCAGCTGGATGAACTCAGTGGAAGATCCAACAAATTCCAGCGAATCTGGTTTTCCGACAGGTTCTGACGGTTTTTCGGTAGCTTCCCATCAATTTTCCGGCGACCGATGGGATGGCAGGGGTATAGGGTACCGTCAGCACCAGCTCGGTAAGCTCGACCCAATGGTAGTGACGGTGAGGGCGATAATGGTGGCCATGACCGCCGATGGCAGGGATGAGTTCAGTCGGTCACTCCGATCAGACCCACAACCAGCCTCGGCAGTGGCACTAGGGAGCGGGGAAATGTCGAGGAGGTCGAGGGAGTGGTCGTCGATGTCACCACGGCAGCGGTCCGGCCTGGACAGCGGCGAATCGATTAAGGGAACATTGCACATTTGTGGGGCAATTCCGGCATTGTGGCAGCCAGACGGTGGCCGGGCCTAGTCGGGGCGGCACAACGACGGCACGATAGGACGGGGTGGTGTCAATCGGCAGCAGTGCTGCAAATGAAGGCGGCATCGGCGACGAGCACGGGGGTGAAGGTGGCCGCGATCGAGGATTTGGGGGTGACGAAAGTGTTGGGAGGGAGAAGAAATACTTGGGGGGCAAACTCGTAAATATGTATTGACTCGCCTCCTACTCGAGTCAAAAATAATAGCTAGCACATAATAAATCCTAAACAAATCTAGAAAAATATGAAAAAAATCCCATAAAATATATCACACGCCATAACATCACAATGACATGCTCTGTAACTATTAACCCACCCAAATTACCCTATAACGCGTCCTAACACAGTAAACTACTTAAAACTAATCATATGGTCCACTATATATATAAAAGAATATAAACTGGCATCTGATAACCCACTCTTTTCTGCTATATTCATAATGTTATCATCATATACTTGGACACACATGGCCCTCATGGTTCATAACAAATGACCGACTTCGGTTCAATAAGCGTGTTCTAAAATTGACTCAACTAAAAATAACGGTTGAACCAATCAGTTTTTACTATAAATCCTTAACTCAGGTCATGGGTCATAAAGGTGTAAGGGTGTAAGCATTGTATGTATGAATATAAACATTAGCCATGTATGCGAGCCGACACTTGCTTAAGTATGTTTGCTTACCGCCTAGTCTGAGGCAATCTTAAAGTTTCATAAGTTTTTGTGGGTAATTGAATACCCATTTACCAGATTGTATTAGTTATTTTTCAGACCAATAACACTCGTTATTGATGTTTTTCATATAATATATGTAGGTTTTGCAAATCTTGAGTTGACTTTGGTGGGAGGTTAGATAAACGTTACACACACTTGAGCTCGGTGCAATTATTTTCTTTATTACTTGTATTTATATTTGATGTGTTTTGATACATATTTAATAATGTCTTCAATTCTCATGACACCAAATGGGTTGTTTCGATATATTTCATCGATAGAGTCTTACCAACGAATAACGTTAAACATGACTTGACTCAATTGTAACATTTCTGATTCGGTTCTTAAGTGAACTGAAATCAGGGTGTTACACTATCCGTTCCTATTTTCTATAAATGATGATTGTAATCCATATATAATGGTCTACTTTACATATAATGACCCAAATTAAGAGCTGGTTTTGAACTCCTAGTTTCGAGCACAAGTCGAGCTGGTTTCGAGCTCTTAAAAATTGATAGTTAAAGTATATTCAAGCTCCAGTCAAACTCGAGCAAGACAAAGTTGTTCAAGTTGATCTCGAGCATTTGTACTCAAAACTCACTCTGCTAGGATCTGATTCAATTGGGCTAAATATCAGATCCTTGCCTTTACACTGCTTGTTGTTCTGTTTCGATGGAGCCATAGTGGGATCGAACAGAACAAAAACAAAGTATATCGATTGAAGAATGAATTGGAAAATCAAAGAAGATGGATGAGACTGGAAGAAGAACACTCAGTTCCTTCCTCATAAAGAAAAGAATCAGTTCATAGATTGAATCCAAATTTCCCCTATCTGTCCCTCTTTCCCTCCATTTATACATTTCAAATCATGACTATTACTATTTTATGCTTCACTGCTAACTAACAAAACTACCTTGATATATTTCCAAAATACTCACTTTAATCATACCAAATACTCCCCTCCCAAAAACAATTCTTGCCCTCAAGGTTGTTCAAAATTCCTCACTTGCTTCAAATTTCATCACTTGCTTCCTCTCCTTGCATAAGACTTTCAGCTGATATCATTTCCGGAATTGATGCTTGAATGTGGATGTCTGCATTCACTGATGCTTTGAGCTGAGAAATATGGAACACATTGTGAAGTTTACAATCCCTTGGTAACTGTAATCTGTAAGAAACTGCTCCAATACATTCAGTGATAAAAAATGGACCATAAAATTTTGCAGCTAGTTTGGTGACTCTTCTTGAATGCAAAGACGTCTGCCTATATTGTTGCAGTTTAAGAAAAACTGATTGTCCCACCTGAAATTCTACATCTCTTCTCCTCAAATTGTGGTAATGCTTCATGTGCACTTGAGCATTCTTCAAATTCTCATTAAGCTCAAATAATAATTGATCTCCGTTATGCAACACCTAATCCACTTCACTTGACTTAGCTGTTCCAGGAACATATGTCAGCAAATTTGGAGGGCTCATGTTATAAACGGCCTCTAATGGACTCATGTGAATAGAAGAGTGAAAACTCGTGTTATAGCAATATTCTGCCCAAGCCAGCCATTTCACCCAAGATTGTAGTCTATCACCAGAAAAACATCTCAAGTATTGTTCCAAAATTTTATTGACAACCTCGGTTTGTCCATTTGTTTGTGGATGGTAAGCTGAATTGTAATTAAATGCTACCCCTTGCAATCTAAACAGCTCATTCCAAAATTGACTGGTAAATGTTGCATCTCGATCACAAACAATAGAGGTTGGCATGCCATGAAGCTTAAAAATGTTATCAAAGTATATTTGAGCAATGCTAGCTTCTGTAAAAGGATGTGTGATGGCCACAAAATGACTCTATTTGGATAACCTGTCTACCACTACTAGAATTGTATCCTTACCTTGACTTTTGGGCATGCCTGTGATGAAATCCATTGATACAAAAGTCCAAATTTGATTTGGTATTGGTAATGGCTGCAATAAACCCGCAGGTGTCATTGTGGAGGACTTGAATCTTTGACAAAACTCACAATTTTTCAAGTAAGCAACAACATCTTGAACCATTCGAGACCAATAAAAATTTTCTCTTAACCTTTTGAGAGTTTTTTGGATTCCTTCATGTGTTCCATCATGGAATTCCTTGAGAATAATTGGAATCAGCTGCATTTTGGAAACTAAATAAAGTCTATCTTTATAGAATAGAATACCTTCTCTAATTGACCAGTTTGCCGACAATTCTTTTGCAACACACTTCCTCATTAGTGACTGAATCATCTCACTAAAATTATATGCCTCTTTAATTTTCTCCAACCATCATGGAATGGCTGTTGACAATGCAACTGAAGACAACACATCATTACTTGCAGAAGTAGATTCAAATGTAGCTTCTCTTGAAGTTACCCTCTTTTCAGAATTATTTTTAGCAATCTCAGTTCTTTCGAATTATCTTGAAAGAGCATTTGCCACTTTATTTTCCTTGCCTGGTTTGTACTCTATGGTAAAATCAAAACCTAATAGCTTTGTTAACCATTTTTGTTGTGCCAATGTGTGAATTTGTTGCTCCCATAAATATTTGAGGCTTGAATGATTAGTTTTGACCATAAATGTTCTGCCCAACAAGTAATGTCTCCATTTTATCACTGCCAACACTAAGGCCATCATTTCTTTTTCATAAGTTGACAATACAAGATGTCGTCCATGCAATTTTTTTCTGTAAAAAGAAATGGGCCTGTTTCCTTGCATAAGAACTGCTCCTATGCCACCCCCACTAGCGTCACATTCTACACTCAAGGTAATGAAAAATCTGGTAATGCTAAGACTGGAGCATGTGTAAGAGAAATTTTCAAGTTATCAAATGAATCTGCTGCCAATTTGTTCCATTTATAAGCATCTTTTTTATGTAAATCAGATAAAGGAGCTGCAATGGTACCAAAGTGTTTGATAAACTTCTTATAGTATCCGGCCAAACCTAGAAACCCTCTTACACTTTTAACAGATTTTGGTATTGGCCAATTCTCTATGGCTGAAATCTTTTCCATATCAACACTTACCCCATTTTCCGAAATCACATGTTCCAAATATTGTATCTTCCTCGTACCAAAACAACACTTTTCCTTCCTTGCATATAATTCATGAACTAATAACTTATCCAAGGCTCACCCTATGTGTACCATATGATCCTTCCAAGATTTGCTATATATGAGAATATCATCAAAGAAGACTAAAATAAATCTCCTAAGATAATCAGCAAATACATCGTTCATCAATGCTTGGAATGTGGAAGGCGCATTGGACAATCCAAAAGGCATCACTTTAAATTCATAATGGCCTTGGTGTGTTTGAAATGCTATCTTATGCACATCATTCTCATGCATTCTTATTTGATGATACCCTGATCTTCGATCCAATTTTGAAAAATAGGTAGAATCATGCAACTCATCAAGCAATTCATCAATGTTAGGAATTGGGAATTTGTCCTTTATTGTAACTTTATTTAGAGCTCTGTACTCAATACACATTCTCCAACTTCCATCCTTCTTTTTAACTAACAATATTGGAGAAGAGTAAGGACTTGATGTAACGACCCGCCCGAACCGGACCGGGTGTCACCTAAAAATATAAGTGATGTAACAATAACATTCCAGAACATGATTCATAATACAACAAATAAGTCTAGACTTTACAAATCATAAAAATAAAATAGATTCTGATAGCATATGACAATATATAAAATAACCGTCCCACAGTCTCGGACCATTTCCCACAGCCACAATTATAACATAAGAGAATATAAAGGAAGTCCAATTTATTATTAATTCACCAAACCTATGTTGGTAAAAGTTTCACCAACACACTTTTAGTCCTTAGTCCAAAGCTGCTCACCTGCGGAGGCAATTCTGCATTAATGATAACCACTAAGCCGCATAATTAAATGAAACAAGTCAATATAATCCCAATTATCATTTTAAAAGACTTTTAGTTGTTATGAGCCTATGTTGAGCTCTTAATATGTTGGGAGGGACCCCATCCAGCTCCAATCCCATGCATGCGCACACACGCTACGTGGCCCACGACCTGTAGTTACCGATATTTGCCATTGACTCACCCTCTTAGTATCACAAGTGCATAATGAGCTTTCTTGAGCCACTGCGCCCTGTCACCCCTTTGGGCTTGGGGGCAGGTGTTTAATCTTTCAAGGGGTACTGCCTTGTGCCGAATTGAGTCGATCCCCGTTGCGTTCCAACGCATGGTGGTCAAATACTCAAGTTGACCACCAAGACTCCCTCATAGTAATTTTAAAGGGTGCGGCCCCGTGTCGGACTAAGTCAATTCGTTGACCCTGGTTGCACTCGGTGCATGGTGGTCGAATCTGGGCTCAGGCTGACTAGGGCTGCCCAGAAGGGAAAATACAACATTTCAAATAATTATACAAACCTGGATTGTATGTAAGTGAACCTGCAACAATATTAAATATTAAATTATTCATATGACCTAATTATTTAAATCCTACTGTACACTTTAAATTAATTATCCAAATTATAATTCACAATTAAGAAATGATAAAATAATTATCAACTTATAAACAAATATTTATTTACTATTATTAGTATATTTTCCTTCGGTTATAATTTTTAATCGCTATCATTATTCATAGCAATTTAATTAATTAAGTTGTTCGATTAAATTATTTAAAATAATTTGTATTATCCTAATTCAAAAATATTACTAATTATTTTAAATTATTCAATTCAATAAAGGTTCAAACTTTATTTATTTTCATTAAGTTATTTAGGTTCAACGCTTGTGATTTTTACCCGATTATAATTTACTAACCCATTTTCTACCTTACTAACCCGTTATTAAAATAATCACTTTATTTACCTAATATTAAATTTAATATGGTAAAGGTGAAAACTTTATTTTTTTAATCACTTATAACCATCCGATTTAAAATTAATCACTTGTAGTACATTAATTAATTATCGACCATTTATCATTACCGTATTTCTATTACTTATGACGATTTCGTACGATAATTAATTAGTTTAGCAACTTTAACCCATAACCCATTAAAATAATTATTTTTAAAGATTTATTACGAGTTAATATTATTTTTAACTTGAGCCGGTGTCGAGTCAGGTGTTATTGAGAGTTGGTATTGTTATTTAATTCGAGCCATGTTGAGTCAAGTTATATTTACAAGTTTGCCACCGAAGGGATTCTTCTTCTTCTTCTTCCCCATCGGCCCTTCTCTTCTCCTGACTCCAGCCGCCCTCACTTTGTCGCCGTCGTTGCTGCCAACAATCGTGGCCCTCTAGCCCTGCCGTGCCATCACAGTGTCACCCAGGTCGACCATGGCTGCCTTCCAGCCGCCACAATGCCGGCATCACCACGCCTAGTGATGTGTTCGCATCGTTGATTCCACCACTGGCGAGCATTGCTGCCCCAATTGGGTGGTCGCCTCGACACCCTAGACCCTCTATCGGCCTTCCCCGGCCAAATTGGAACCCAATCGCTGCCCAAGACAGCCAGATTTCTTCTCACATCACCATCGCCTCTGTTTTTTTATCTATTTGCTACCCCAGGCCAGCATCCACTCATGCAAGACCAGCCAATCACTGATCGACGGAGAGACTTGGATCATCTTCAAACGTCGGAACGACCGTCCCCAATGATTCCCGGCAAAGCTTGCCTGTGATTTCCTATCTTGCCAAAACTTAGAACTCGTCGGCCATATCAGTTTATTTAGTTTCTTTCTTGTTGATTTAAGACTTTAATTCTCATGTTTATCAATCTTATTATCAATTCAAAAGAAATATGAATTCATGAAAATTAAGATTAGGGAGATAGGAAGGATACCCAAGCAAGGAGGAAGAAACGGCACCGGTAAGGAAGAGGAGAAGAAAATGAGAATGAAGGCGGCTAGGGTGGGGAGGGCATCCCTTATAAAAAATGAAATAAAATTGTAAAACCCACGATTCGAGTCAGGGTTTTATATTTAGAACCGATTGGTTTGACCGTTATTTTCGAATCGAGTCAGTTTCAGAACATGTGTACTGAGCCGACGCTAGTCGCCTGTATGAGCTATAAGGGTCATGCGTACCCAAGTATATGATGATAACGTCATGAATACAGCAGAACAGAATGAGTTATCAGAATATATAAGAGTATGCCAATTGTTTTTTATTTTTATATATAGTGGATCGTAAAATTAGTTTTAGGCCGTTTACCGCGTTAGGACGCGTTACGGGCAGTTGGGTGGGTTGATAGTTCTAGAGCATATCATTATGATGTTTTGGTGTTTATTTGATTTTACGGAATTTTTCCCGATTTTTCTGAATTTTTTAAGTATTTTCTACGACTTAGTTATTATTCTTAACTCGAGTCGGACACGAGTCAAGTATTATTTACGATATTGCCACCCGATTGTTTTTCTCACCCCGACCCATTCTTCCTCGCCCAAACCCTTCCCCAACGCCGCCCCCGTGCAGCGTCGCTACCGCCGCTGTCGACGCCGCCCGACGGCAGATCGTCGCCACCCGGCCGCCGATCGTTGCCGCCACAGCTCGCCGCCATCGGGGTGCCGTGACGCGAGAAAGCCGCACCTTTGTGCCGCGCTTCCATCGCCGATCGCGCCACCGGCAACCACCACCGGTGCAATCGAGTAGTCGCCTCGACATCTTCGACCCCCTAGCGACCTTCCCCGACAGGAGCGGAGGCCATCGCCGACCAAGCCGGCCGGATCTAGCTACCCATTGCCGCCGGCCCAATTTTAGCCATTTTCCGGCGAGCCACCGCTACGGCTGACCACGTCGAAGCCATAGATGTGTCGGGCTCACCGAGCCGGTTCCAATGATACCCAATATGACCCCATCTAGTCAGTAGACGCCGCCGGTGATTGTCGCCGGAAAACCATCGAAGAGCTGCTGGAAAACCGCTGGAAGTGCTAGAAAACTACTGAAACCTGCTGGAAAACCGCCGGAAAATCGGATTCGCTGGAATTCGCCGGATCTTCCGAGGAGTTCATCCAGTCGATCCCGATCGAATGTCGGACGGTGATGAGCGCCGAACTCGAGCTCCGAGACATGCGACGGAACCCTAGCCGTCGCCGATTGCCGACGACGTGAGGTATAATTACCTCCGATTTGATTATTTAAGATTGATAATGATTGTTAACATAGCATGCTAGAATTGGTTAGTTAGGATAAATGTATGACTATGAATGAAATGATGATTGAATGATGAGATTAAGTGTGAATGAAGAGTAAGTGATCTAATGAGAGCATGATAAGTGACTATTACGTAACTTAGAAAAACGTAATAAAATTACTATGAATAGGATGAGTTAGAATTATTTTCACATTTATGATTATTTAGCTGTTGCTAGATACTGTTTGTATTTTGAGTGTGATGTTCATTGTGTGTGATGCATCATTTAGTTAGCGGGCGTTAGTATTTAGTTTTGATGTGTAGGTATGGAGTAGGAGCTCGCCGCCTATGCGCTATGACACGCTTGGAGCTTCTACCATGTCCGTTTAGGACTCGACTCTGTTTTACGTCTTTCTATTGTATGTTTATCTTATTATTTGCAGGACGGGTTAAGTGGCATTTTATTGGATCCCACTTAACTCGGGCCATCTAGCCGAACAGATTTCCGGATTAATAACCCCTCGAGGATGAGATCCCTCGAGGATGATTTCGAAAACAAGATCCACCACAAGTTGCCTTCGGGCCTATTATATAAATCCCTACCCAGCCCTATATATATATATGTAGTTTTTGCATTTTCAGTGAGACGAGAGATGGAGAAACCGACTGCACGTACCATGAGCGGATGCCGTGATAGTCAAAGCGGGCTCTGGATTAGTGCCAGCGGACTGTTCCATTCCCGAGGGATCCTGACAACTCCGTGTTTGAGTTCCTCACACCCGGAGAACGTGGAGGTTTACGAGTACTGTTTAGTATAGTGCATGTCCGGACTTGTGGTTCAAAGGGTATTAAAGGCGACTGCCTGAGAGTACTCGGCCTTCGTGCTCAAGGCCAGGAGAAATATGGAGGTAAGGAGAGGGCTTAGGATAAAGTTTTACGTGAAGTACTGAAAAAGAAGTGCCGAGAGCGGCACAGTACCAACAACAGATCAGTAAGTTCGGGATGCTACCGGGTCTGCAGCCCAGTGGCTCCTCAGTAGTGCCCTTCAGAGTGTTCACGTGGAGTATATGATGTTTTCTTTCATATGAGAGTTTGCACTCATAGCCAGCTTGTTATAGTTATTTTATTTTCCGGACCAGTAACACTTGTTACTGACGTGTTTTTATACTATATGTAGGTAATAATCACGAGTTGGAGGAGCCAGCTTGGACGGAGGAGCATTGTTGTCGCTTGCACACATGTCAGTCGATAGAGTGGTTAATACTTTATTTATGATGTTATTATATTGTGAATGATGTGAAATGCTAAGACATGGTAGGATATGATTAAATGAAATGATATGATGTTATGACATGATGACAAGAGGTGAGATGTGATCAGAGTGCGCAGTAGAAGTGTGGCCCAAGTTCTATAATGAATATACAGTATATTAGATGGTGTGTTAATAAAATTGTTGATATATGCATATATATTGGTATATATTGTTTTGACAGCGTGGACCCTAATTGCACTTTTAGGGGAGACTCTGTCTGTTTTATTTTAGAATTTTTATTGAGTTTAATCGTAATTGTATTGGGGTGTGCTTGAATTGCATGTCATTCATGTAGTACCATGTTAGGGTTTGTGCATTTCATCAATGCATTGCGAGTTGTATCTTCATCTTAAGACGCTGAGATTGGATCCGCATGAGTTAGGTTCGGGTTAGTTGACCTAACCGGGGCCTGTAACATGCCGGTTCGGTTCACGAGCATGAACCGGATTTGGGGTGTTACAAAAATGATGGCTAGGGTATGTGAAAAACATCCCAACACTCGCATTTCGTTTAATCGGGTAACCGGGTAAATAATAAAATATAATAATTAACCGGGTAGAATTAACTGGGTAGAGAATATATTATAATTAATAATATTAATTCTCCAACGTTCAATCCTTCCCCAACCGAGTCGAATATATATATATATTTCACAGTCTTTACACTTGATGTAGTCTGAATAACTCCCATTGCCATTAAATCCTTAACCAGTCTTTCAATTTCGTTCTTCTGAAAATAGTGATATCTATAAGCTTTTACAGCTACAGGCAACGTCCCTTCCTTCAAGGTAATTGATCTTGAACTCTTTTTGGAGGCATATTAATAGGTGTCTAAAATACAGCAGCAAACCTTTGTAAAATCTTGCTCAATTGATCCCTTCGTGAATGCTACAATACATTCACTTGCTGCTCTGACTTGTTGGTGTCATTCAATTGTAAATTCATGAGTAACCCATGTTTCTTTTTCCTTAGACATTGTGTAATGTGCTTCTTATCACAGAGCTGACTTTGAGGAATGAGCTCACCTTGTAATTCAATAACTTCTTGGTTGAGGTTTAATGACATTGTTAGAGAATCAAAATTCCAAACAATGGATCCTAACATTTTAAGCCATTGTAGCCCCAACACCATATCAAATTCTTCTAATTGTATCACAAAGAAGTCAGACACCAACTTGTATCTTGGTAATTCAAGCGTAATTCCGACACAATTGCCCACATAATTCATGTGATCCCCATTTGCTACTTGCACCTTCAAACTGCGCTTGTTCTGAACTGGTATATTTAATTTTTGCACCACCTTCCTATTCAAAAAATTATGAGAACTTCCAGAATCAATGAGAACATTAACTTGTTGTCCTATTCGTCCAAGCATTCTCATTGTATTCAAAGTAGTCATTCCTGTCAATGCATTCAAAGATATTATCTGATACTGAATTATTAGTTACATCTTCAGCTATCTTCTTCCCCACTCAACTTCTCATCTGTAAATTTCTTTTGTACCATAGAATCGTTGATATTGTTTCTACTGACCACATTTTCTCCATTGTGACTTGTGGATGATTCATTCTTTCTGTTTACTATAAAACTGTTATCATTGCTCCATCTCATTACTGTTCCAACATACTTGCTGTCCTTAACAAACTTTTGCTCAAATTGTTTAGCTAATCCTTGAGCATCTATCAATGAGGCTGGCTTCTAAGATTTCACTTCTAGCCTTAACTGATCCTTAAGTCCACATGCATAGCTGCTAATTTTTTGCTTTTCTGTCATTTCTAGCTCTTGTAGCTAATCTGTTAAATGTGAGAGTATATTCTTTTACTAATGTATCTTGCTTCAGCCTTGTGAGATCTCCATAAAAATCCTCATACTCTGTAGGACCAAATTGTGAATTCATAGCTTTATTGAGCTGCTCCTAACCAAGATCCATTCGTTGTTCTTGGAACATGACGAACCATATTAGTGCATCATGTTCCAGGTGAAAACTAGCCAAATCCACCTTAAGGTGTTCCTTGATTTTATGCAATTTAAAGTATTTCTCACATCTACTAAACCAAGGTATAGGATTTTTAGTACCATCATACTTGGGAAAAGACATTTAGAACCCTTCAAACAGTCATCTAGCACATTCGGAACAACACGATCAGTCACAATTCTATTCATGTTATTCCACTGCTTCTCACCATTTTGTTGATTCAACGATTGTACCTGCACCTTATCATTATCTACAACAACTCGATCAACACAAATTCTAGGAGTTATTGCCTCAACACATTCTTTTCTTCCATTAATAGATTTATTCTAGACATCGTTCCTAGAACTTAATAACAAATCAAATTTTGCAGACATTTCTGAAAAGACAGATAAAAGTTGAGATTGAACATTCCTCATTTCCTCTATTTCTGTTGCTCTTGGTGACGAATTTCCCTCCTCCCTCTTCTGGCCCTGATACCAATTTGCTAGGGTCTGATTCAATTGGGTTGAATATCAGATCCTTGCCTTTAACACTGCTTGTTATTATATTTCGATGGAGCCATAGTGGGATCGAACAGAACAAAAATAGAATGGAAGAAGAAAATGGATAGAATGGAAGAACACTCAGTTCCTTTTTGTAAAGAAAAGAATTAGTTCATAGATTGAATCCAAATTTCCCTATCTGTCCCTCTTTCCCTCCTTTATACATTTCAAATCATGACTATTACTATTTTACCTTCACTCCTAACTAACAAAACTACTTTGATATATTTCCAAAATACTCACTTTAATCATACCACGCTCAATCTCCAGTCGAGTTTGAACAATCTTCGAGTTTTCTAAGTCGAGCTGGAGCACATGTTCCACTCGACTCACTCGTTCCTTTAGCACCCTTATTTTGACGGAGCTTGTAGACTTTACACTTTGCACTTTTTACTAGGGCAAATATTAATACACTCTAATTTAAAAGTAAAAGCACTAAGTGTTACAAGTATCAAATGTAAAATTCCAATGCCCAATGCTCATAACACCCAAAGAGTTACAGAAATGCACCCCCTATGGCCGTATTTATAGTCAAGCATTCACTGCTGAGAAAAGTAGTTGTTATTGTCTTGAAATTGCCAGCTATTTTTCTTTAACGGTTATATTTAGCTTCTTGAACTGTTCCATCAATAACCAAATGAAAACGAACTATCAACGACTGCTGATCGGCTTCGAAACGCTGATCGACTGTTGCCAATTCGAGGTTGTGGGAGAAATTTAGCTTCCTGTCGGCTATTGAATTGATCAATTTGCCGAAGGCGGGCTGATCCTATGCAGATATCTGAAGCGCATATTTGTGTGACTATAGATCGTTTACCGAACTCGAACATGTGTTCATTTGACATTTCTTCATATTTGATATATATAGTTGATTCTAAATATTGACCTGGAAAGCTATATAAATTAATCGTCAAAACCTAAGATCAATAGTGGAAAGAACATTTGACCTTAAAACTTGTAAGAAAAACCCAGTGAGGTTTTTGTTGCATTGTCTTTGCCAAGGGATTTTTAGTTGACGACCTATTTCGGCTGTAGGGCTATAATCTCCTTGACGAAAAGGGGAACACAAGAGAGGAAGGGCACCGGGGGACGGTCCTAGCTTGTCAAAAATTTGCTGAGAAAATAGGGCAATGCCTCCATCACACCTCGCAATTTTTGTCGGTGGCGACATCAGCAACATTGTTGGCTGGGCTGGCAGAGGATGATGTGAAATGAGTGAATTCCAGCAAGATCATTGTAGAGTGGACAGTGACGCCTCAATTTTTTTCAGTTGTCTCAAGTATAACTCCAGGATAGACACATGAATCAATCTATAACTTCCAAATTCAAATTAGAGTAAGCCAATCCAGTTCAATATTTAAAATTATGATTCAAACACATCACTTGAGTGAAAGTTTCACGATTAACTCTTTCACACGAACAATAGTCATCCTTTGAACGGCGTGCTCAAAAAGATAATGTCATTTACCCACTTAAATCGGAATCAGACTACAGAAATTATTTATTGCAATTTTATTCAGGTGCATACATAAATGACTGTATTTTTATTATCTAGGTTATTATTTTTGTTCGCAGTAACTCACCGTGTGTTTGTCATATGGTATGTTCGAGTAGGGAACTTCTAGGAGAAAAAACTATAACTGATTAGCAGTCCGCTGTTGTGATAGGGAATTTTTCAACCACTGCTCTGGATTTTATGCATTTTTTTTCCAATTAAACTTAACACTAATGTCTACGACTCTAATTCAAAAACTCAGCAACTCTCGAACAGGCCAAACACTTACTGGTGGAAGTACACTTTTGAAAAATTAAAAACGCGCATTTTAATAACGTAGGTTGGAATACAAAATACCACCAAGTAGAATTCATCTATCATAATCAACTAATGAGAAAAAATGTCAGCTTGAATAAATTAAGCAAATGAAGCAGCAATCTGTTGACATCAAGGAACTAAATAAAAGATTTACCTGGGAACAAATTTACTAAACATAAACGAATGATGGAAGTAAGCAATTTTTGGCAATCAGCTAAAGCTATTGGTTTTGTACTCCAAAGAACCATCATCAGCCTTTGGCATTGATTGTTCTCAACTAGGGAATTTAACTTGTCACTGCAGTGTTTCTCTTCAAATTGAAACAAAAGTACAAAACAGAGACACCATGAGCCCCATCTAACAGTAATTGAAAGTGGCGAATCATCAAGACATGAAGTTTTGTATGGACAGCAAATTATTCCAATCCTGTAATGGTTTTTTCGCTTTCAGATGGGAGTGGAAACTTTTCTTGCTCAGTCTTTTATTCATCCCGGGGCAAGAATTAAAAGTTGCAACCACAAAAGCTAATCCATGCAAATGTGAGAAATTTTCTCTACTCCGTCTCTTTGGGTGCACTTTTGCAGCACTAATGCCACATGGACTGAAAAAGCATGGATATTTCACCAAGGGTGGGGCATTCACAAGGAAATCCGAGCTTTGTTGAAAACCACGGGATGAAGAAACAGCAGAAGTAAATATTAACGAACAAGTAGAGAACTTTGTAGCATCTTGCCCACCTTGCCTTTCAGAAACTGTGCCAAAACTAGTGGGCGAATCTTCATCATTGCCATCATCATCATCATTATCTTCTTCCTCTTCCTTTTCGCCCACTTTGGTATCCATATGGGATGGTGAAGTTGAAACATCCCCACCACCAGTCTGGTCCTTCTCTGCCTTTTTTTTTCTTCTTGCTGCTGCTTCTTGAGTTCATTGTCCAGCTCTTCCATCTCTTCCTCCAGGCATATCTGGGCCTCTATAAACTCCATCTCATGTTCAATCAATTTCAGTTTCAATTCACTCGCTTTTCTTTGCTCTTCAACCCAATTTTTCATCTTTTCAAACAACGGATTTAAAGCATTTTCTACTGCTGTAAAAAGTTTTATCACCTTGCCTTCTTTGGGAGGCTGCACAGTTTTACCATAAAATTCATCAAAACCAAGTGGCAAGAATACAGCTTTGTCAGGGTCAACATCCTCCCCTTCTTCCAGCTCAGGTTGCCAAAAAGGCGTATTCCATGTTCATCATCTTCAACATAATTTATCAACTTCCCAGTTGGCGTGTGCAGAATGAGGGGATCTTCTGAATATATTAGCCTTGAAGGATCTTCAGGATCTGGCTCCGGTTCCTTATTGACTAGTACAAACTCAGGCGTCCCATCTAAAAAATATATATTTGTATAAGCCGCAAATGGGCACAAATTTCTGCGAAGCAAGAAAAGAAGACAATATGAGACAAGTATTCACCTTTTTCCCACCAATATTCGAGTTCAGCCGGCATAGGTATCCTCAGCGGTGCTTTGTAGAAAGAATTCAACCACATTTCTCTTTCCTGGTCTACATCTTTAGCATACCGTTTCCAGTAATCGGGAACCTAAAAAAGCTACTGTATGATTACAATGCAATGAAAGATATCTGCAAAGACAATCATAACATGTGAACTTTCATTACTTCGTAAAATTGATTGATAAAGCCAGGTGCCATCCACACATCCTCTTCTTCATACAGATAAGGATGCTGAGGGTCATTGAAAGGCCCTCTTGCTTCCCTGACCACTATTGTAAAGAGAACAGAAAAGATCAGACATAGAAGAGTGGTTTTGTAATAATTGCCATCAAAATAACTTCTAATCAGATACCACAATAAGGGCAACATAACATTTTCCAAATTTAAGGAGAACATATTAACCATGGTAGAGTCCAACATGGACAGAATAGAATTGAGCATTGACATGGTCTATGATGGGGTAAAGGGGTGGGGGAATCCGTAAACTTGGCCTTTAGTTATTTGGCAGCAAGCAGATATGGAGGAGTAAATCATCGTAGCTTGTTGCTTCTTGACTTTAATTGCTACTTTGTGATGATGAAGTGTGTAATGAGACATATTACATATATTTGTGAGATAAGTGAAACATGTTCCAAAGGCTAGTTTTTCAATAAAAAACTGCATATATAACATTCAACATTCAAGAAACCATAGGCATAAGCAGAAGTAAAGTACTAATATTAGATTAAATATTGAACTTCTAACAGGAAAAGACTACAAATTTACCGTCACAAGATTTATTTTTTAATTTTCCTGAAGAGAAAGAGTGTTAAGATCAAGAATTTTACTTCCATCAGGCTTGTTGACAAACATACGGGCCTTTGCAGCGGCTACATCTGCAATGCCAGAATGCAGCTGAAACAAGAACATGCCATCACAAACGGTTTATACATATCTTGATGAAATCTACTCAATTCATATAGCTTACCGCACAGACATCAGCGTTACAACCACTGGAATCCTCAAGAAGATCTCCGAAATAAAATTTTCCCTGTTAGAGTGAAACTATGAGAATCAGATAGGAAAATATTTCAATACATATATGATCTATCAAACATTCTTTTATTACATATATATATATATATATATATATTTGAAAATGAACCGTCAACAGAAACTGCATTCACATTAACAAAGTAGAAACATTGAAATTGAAAAGGTCAATTCTTATGGCCATAGTGATGACAAACACTTTCCTATTTGTTGTCTATTGGAGTCCTAGACAAATCTTAATTTGCTTTCTATTTGAGTTTAGTCTTATTTAGAGTTATTAGAAGTCAAAGTTGCTTATTTGAGCATGAAGTCTTTTTTCTAGTTCTTTCCTATAGGAGGATTGTCAGGTTTTTTTATTATTTTCCTAGTTTAAGTCTAAGTCTTACTTTAGTCTTGCTATAGTAAGTAGTAACTAGAAGAAGTCTCCTCCCTTTTATATATATAAAGCATTGTAGGCTTTGAGATAGGGGTGTCCAAAAACTGTAGACATTAACATCCGAGTCCGGGAATGTATTTGCATAAAAAATATGGACTGTCCGCCTGGACCACATATACTTTTGCGGCCACCAAAACAGTGTCTACAAGTTTAACTTGTGGACACGTCTGCAAATGTCAGCGGAAGTGTGTGATTAAAACCCAAGATTAGACTAGTCTCTTCTTGTCTAACATTATTTTTTAAGCTATGAATAAATGTACATTCACTTTACAAAGATTAAAAGATTATCTTTTCGCATAGTGTGATTGCCTATTTAATTGGGAATATGTTCAACTTTTATTGAACATTTAAGGTATGTAATAAGAAAGGGAGGATGTCTTCGGCTCAAGATTTATGATATTTTCAAAAGGAAATTCTTATTACAACGATTGAGAGATTATCTTTTTCAATGGTGTGATTGTCTTTGCAGTTGAAAATATATTGTTAATTTACTATTTTTTTTGGAAATTTTAGGTGTGTAATGAGAGAAAGGGGGTGTGTCATACGCTCGCCCTAGGAAATTTAAGAATCTACAAATTAGAACCATTTAGAACAAATTGTTCAAATTTACATCTTTGGAGAAGGATTTCTTTGTCTATTTAATTTTGAGCTTGAATTTCTTAATTTGTGTAGATTTTATAGTAAAGATTGTTTTATGATGGTGTCCTTATTTGTGAATAATATATGATGTCCATATTTGTGTCGGTGTCCGTCCATGTCCACAAATTACTTTGCTGACAAGACATGAAAAGTGTCCACAAAATTTATGCAGCCATGACGCAAATAGTGTTGCAGATACAGATGCAGACAAATATGGATGAAGTAGTGTTCGCGTCCGTGGACAACCCCTCCTTTGAGCCATCAACTTTGGCACTGAATAAAACTCCTATTTGTTGAGTGCTACCCTAAATGTGTGCTAATCCTCTTCTACTCACCTTCTATGTGATTTGAGTGGAAAAATAGGAGTTGCTTTTTGTTGCTTTTCTCTAGTCTATCTTGCAAGTTGCATCACATAGCCTACTGTTTTCCATGTTATTCACACCAAATGGCCACATTATTAGAAGTTAACAATGGCATACTTATACCCTACTCCGTGTATTTGAATATAGGTTAGCCTAGTATTGAATCAATCAAATGGTGCACTATAATTGTCAGTCGACCATAGCTCCTTAAAACTAAAATTTTAAGGACAAAAAAACCTTTACATCTATTTCTTTGAAATCAATGATTAAAGGAGCAGAAAACACTGCCACAACACATGTGGCGCAAGCCCCATTGGGGCTAAAATACGTGGAATATCATTTTGACACAATTTCAGTGAATTGTTGTTCCCAAGATTTGTGTTACTACAATAAAATTAAGGGAAATGCACTCACATATATAATCCTCTCATTCACTTCATAGACTCCACAGCCATGCATACGACTATGCTTCCACTGTCCAGAATACCGGTATCGGCCTTTCTCCCTATATAATAAGTGTCAGTGTCACAGTTTGGATAGGAAGAGATTATAGCTTGGTAAATATAAATGTACTCACGGTTTTTGCCCAAAAATCCGAACCCAATCTTGGTTTTCATCCCATGGGATCTCATAACTCCCTCCAGCCAGCAGAACATGATCCTCAATGTCCTTTTCTAGCCATTCTTTGTCTTCTGGAGACATGAAATCCCTTGCTATTATTCGACCTTCTGCTCGCATTTTCTCCTCTAGTCTTTAAAAAGAAGACATACATCAAAAAAAATAATACGTATTTAATCAATGAAATTCAACAGCTAAAAATCATCGAACAATGCAATAAAACTTTTCCTTCTATTTCTTCGAAGCATAAATTACACAAATAGACTGCATAATCAGAACATTGATGAGGCGTACTTTGACCCTGGAATGGGCTCTCTACCGGGTACATCAACCTCAATCACTCCATGGCCTTCCATATTGTTGCGTAACCATTCACCCTCATACCTACAAACGTCCAAAATGAAAATCACTTTAATTAATACTTCAAAGTAAAATAAAAATCATCTTGGTTAGAGACAAAATAAAAATCACTTTCATTTATTGTAATTTATTAATGGCTATATCATCCATGTGACTACAAATATCAAAATTTCGAATGGCGCGATGACTTTCCTAACCCCAGCACTCCTTTGTCCAGGCTTGCCCAAGCCCGGAGATGCATGAGCTTTGGCGGAGTTCAAAATTTTAAACAGTAATGATAAAGCAGAAATTACAATTTCAAAGTGATTAGCTACATAAATAAGTTACAGAGTTCTAGCCTAACCTGACAAGACCGTACTCGGACACATACACTCCTTTGCCTTGAGCAACATCATCCCATACGGTCCCTTCATACCTTAAAAAAAAAAACAAAAACAACAATCCAATCATACCCAGCATCTAAAAGTTCAAAGTATGCAGTTAAATACCCAAACAAATCAAAATGTACTAACGAGCTGCCATTGGGGAAGATGAAGCTGACCCATGTCAAGAACTCCTCAATCCTATCCAACTCCTCGACCACAGCCTTGGCCGTCTGTATATCGTAGTGATTATCAGGAATAGCCGGGTACGGCCGCCGAAACGGTACATAAAACGGGGCAATTGGCGGGTCCTTGCCGGCCTTGATTTCATCGCGGACAATGTCCCAGTCCTCCTCGTCGGCCCAAACCGGATCCCACCCAATCTTGATCATATCGACGGGGCCGTCCGCCCACAGCTCCTGCAAATCCTCCTCTCGCCAATTCTCGGGATCCTTGGGGAAGTCGAAGAGGTCCTCGTCGTAGACCAGCTCCCTCATCTCCTTCTCTTCCCTCTTCTGGTACTCCTTGCTGTCGAACGCCTCGTTGAACTTCCTCACTGTCGTATCCGTCGAGTAGTCGTCGTCGCCGTCGCTCCATAGGTTGTCGACGAAGGTGACGTCCTCCGAATCGTACTCCGAGTCGTACTCGGAGGACTCGTCCGAGTTGGACGGTGCCTTCTCCTCTGCTCCGTCCGTCGGCGCCTCGTCTGGTGGTGGCTCCTCCGGGGCCGGCGCAGGCGAATCGGCGTCGGGCATTTGTGTTGCGGGAATGAGGAGATAAGGTTAGGAACTGATGAGTATGGTGAAGTGTTTTTGACACGAGATGAGGGTTTTTGCCATCCACATGCTGACATGCGTGTGATTGTCGTTCAAGCCCATTTTCAGATAATGAGTGTGGACCTCTTAAAACTTTCGTTTGTTCTCTCTCTAATGGGCCGAGTTATCGTGTTTTTCTTTAATTTTGTGATCCACGCCGATTTGGTTTTGAGGATCGGGCAAACCGGGAATTATGATTGACGCTTAAAAAGTAGTGGGGTGTCCATTGGTTGCATAAATCAGAATCGAAATTAGAATCAGTTTTCTAGTGAGTCGAAATTGGAATCGGAATCAGTCTAAATCGAACAGGACAGTTGAATCGGCCTGAATCGGTCCTAATTGGTTATATATAAAAATTTAACAACTCGTAACATAAATACCTGAAATACATAATTATATAATTTTTCAACATAAATACACAAATTTATAATTTAATACAACATAAAAGAGCATCACAATTTATTATCACAATACCTCAATGTCATAAGTATAATATTTGATATATTATCATTTGTGTTGTATCATACATTAATACAAGACAAAATTGTGTTGTACAAATTTGCATAGCTCAAGCCATATTCGCATAGCACATAGCATTTGAAAAAAAATTTGCACATCACAACACAATTTTTGCACAAAAAAATTTGACATACGAATTTGCACAACACATAGCATAAAATTTGACATACGAATTTGATCATGAATCCCAAATCAAAAATATAAAAAAATTTGCACAGCACATCCGGTCGAAGCTGAGGTGAATTCGTTCTAACTTTGTGAAGCATAGCCAAAAATTGGTGAACCATAGCCAACAATTTGCACATTCAATTTCAACGAAAAAATCGAAATTTACACAAATGGGTCGAAGCTGAGGTCGGAGGCCCGGTCGACGGCGAGTCTCGTCTCCACAACGTTGTCGGCCGGTCACCTGTCGGAGACAAGGTTGTGACGGCGGAAGTCGGAAGCCGGTCGGAGCTAAGGTCGGAGTTGAGGAAGCATGGCGGAGGGCGGACGCGTGGTGGCAGAGTGGGGGAGACGGGTAAGTTTAGGTTTTTAAAATCAAAATTTCAATTTTACCTATGTTTAAATAATTTAATAAATATCATACCTAGGGTATTTTAGTCATTTATAAAAAATCGATTCTTCCCGATTTACCCCAATTCTGAATCGGATTTAAATCGGTTGGAATCGGAATAAATCGGCCTAGTTAGACACTGATTTGGGGCCGACCGATTCGGCTCCAAAATCGGATCAGCACGCTATTGATCCGATTTAAATTGGCCGATTCCACTCGGAATCGGCCGATTCGTGCTATCACTCGGGTGTCCAAAATCATCCACGGACGCACCATGCCAGGTCCGTGTCTGTGCCATATATAAAATATGGACCGCCGCGCACACCGTGGCACTCTTGCAGACACTAGAATAGTGCTCGTAAAAAATATAGATACTAATCGGCCGATTCCGAGTGGAATCGGCCGATTTAAATCGGATCGGCAGCGTGCCGATCCGATTTTGGGGCCGAATCGGTCGGCCCCGAATCGGCGTCCAACTCGGCCGAGTCACCCCGATTCCGACCGATTTAAATCGGATTCGGAATCGGGGTGAATCGGAAAAATCGGTTTTTTGGTAAATTACCAAAATGCCCTAGGTATAATATTAATTCAATTATTTAAATAAGGGTAAAATTGGAATTGAAAATTTTAAAAACCTAAACTTACCCGACGGCGGCGACGGCGAGCAACGACGGCGGCGACTGGGCGATGGGGGGGACGATCTGGAGGGGCGGGGCGCGGTCGGCGGGGGAGGCGGGGAGGGAGAGGGAGGGGCTGGCGGGGGAGGTGGGGCGCGGCGGGCGCAGGGCTGGGCGGGGTGGGGCGGGGCGGGTCGGGTCTGGGGGGAGGGGGGCGCGGCGGCAGCGGCGGCAGTGACTTGGAAGGACCGTGGGTGAGAAATAACTGTGGTGGCATTTTTGTAATTAAAACTTGACTCGTGTCCGACTCGAGTATAAAATAATAACTAATTCAAAATAATTTTTAAAAAAATCTAAAAAATATAAAAAAATATCATAAAATATAATATATATAATAATATCAAAATGACATCAATATTTAATTTTTATATATTTATTTATGAGTTGTTAAATTATTATATATGACCGATTTGGACCGATTCCTATCCGATTTAGACCGATTTCGATTTCGATTCGGATTCCGACTCCATGGAAAACCGATTCCGATTCTGATTCCGATTTATATAACCACAGACACTATCTGCAAATGTCCACAACCACATCCGCAACGTGCCAAACAGAAAATTAAAATAGTTCCTTCTTGTCTAATATTATTTTCTAATTTATAAATAATGTCATTTGTTTTACATAAATTAAAATTTGTTAATTTAAATTGTATGATTGCCTAAATTGTGAATACATATAACTTTTATTATGAATATTAGGTGTGAGGTAGAAATGAAGAATATTTCAACTCAAGATTTATAATATATTTTTAAATAAATTTTTTTATATAATTAAGAATATGTTGTTGATTTATTACTAATTGTGTTAAAATTTTAAGTATGTAGTGAAAAAGAAGGGATTTGTCGTTGGCCTATCATATAAAAATTCAAGATTTTGATTGACTATTTGCGTTAGAACTTTTTTATTATGAATTTCAAGTGTGTATTAAAAATGGAAGATATTTCAACTTAAGATTTATGTTATATTTTTAAATATAAATTTTTTATATAATTAAGAATATGTTGTTGATTTATTACTTTTGTCAAAAATTTCAAGTGTGTAGTGAAAGAGGAAGGTTGTGTCTTTAACTTATCAACGGAAAATTTAAAATTCGATCCATTTAAAACAACTTCTTTACGGTTTTATTTGAGTAAAATACATCTCTTTCTATTTATTTTTTAGTTTAAATTTTCTTATTCTGCTAGTTTTATATTCAATATATATTAGTTTATTTGATGGCCATATTTGTGTCTGTGCAATTTGTAGACAGATACACACGGTTTTGTAGACACAAACAGACGCGAACAAATGGGTGCCGCATCTATAAGCACCCCTATTAAAAAAATTTTACGTCATAAATAATATTTTATTATGAATCTATTGCAAGTCTAATCGATATGTTTTTAAGTTTACTACAATAATTGTTCATCAACTATGTTCTTAATGCATACTTGTCATATTTGCATGTTTATGCACTTAAAAGCTATATAATTATAAACCTTTATCTTATAATAATATATTTATTAGCAACATAAAATTTTATGGGAATTGCTGTCATATCTCCAATATTTTGGGCAACAGGGCATGTGAAACCAAACTGAAATCCGATATTTGTAAATTAGATTGCACGCGAGTTATTCACGAGGTTTCTATTTTTTGAGATCTAGCTCTATTTGGTCTCATGTTTGCTTATATTCCAACTTAACATAAACAAACTGGAAAAAGAAAACTTTAACATATATACAAACAAGCATGTGACTCATGCATCGTACAAACTATAACAATTACAATTTGTTTATATTTGAAATGCTGTTTAAGTAAAAGGCTAGGTTTTGCAACCATCGGCTTTGGCAAACTTTCTTTTTTTCCGTCGCTGGAGGGGGCTTTTTTTATTAGATAAAGTGAATAGCCACTTAAATGGTTTTCATGTACTTATGACTTTTGATGTCAACTGTTAATTGTGTGAATGAACGAAATTAATCCTTTCCGAGAGCAGTTCGACGTCCTCAATTACTTCTTTAACAGTTGAATTTTAAATGTGTAATTTTGATTTAAACCACTTAAATAAATACCAAACATTCTCCTTTTTTATGCGATCCAGCTTTATTTGATTCCTTGTTTGTCTTGGCTAGAATGGAGTTAAATTCTAACTTAACAAGAGCCATATGCGCTCATTTGAAACTTGGGCAACGCATAGACTATTTAAATTTCAATTCGTTACAATGTATATTTGGAAAAACATTTATTAGCGAAGAAGGGTGCGTTCCAGTTCTACAAGCCCACTTTGATGCAACAAATGGGCTGTAAAATTTTTTATTGTCATGAGTATTCGTGTTTATCTCACATCGGTCGTAAATAATATTACTAAATTGCATATAAGGTAATGGGAAAGTTTTATTTCTTAAGTTAATTTTTTGATTGTGAGAGACTTGTGACACCTATAGCAAATCCGTTTTAAAGATTCACATGACCTAACATGGGTATCAAAAATTGGTTGGGGGCCAAAAGGCCTAAGAACGAGCAATTGTTTAAGCTTTGAATTACATAATCAAGCTACATTATGCAAAATATGCAAAGTGACCAAGTAGTCACTTAAGTAACTGAAGTTTTAATAGCTAGCCAATTAAACAGCCCAAATTTTAACGTGTATCGAAGTCTCTCAACTCTTATCCATTGTGATGTGAGATTGTGATGTGGGATTGTTCTCTATAAGTAGATTTTGTGGCACCTATTTGGGTCATTTTTGTCACTTATTAGGCTTGTCTCTTTAGGCTTTAAAAGATCCTATGAGTTGGTTATTTCCAAGTAGGGTGTAAATGAGCTGAGCTGAGCCGAACAATAATGTTTTTGAATTTGACATGATTTTTGAGAAGCATATTTGAGCTTATTTTTAAATTCGTCTAAAATTTACGGTGTTTGGGCTTGGCTTGCGTTCGGCTCATTATATTTTCGAACCAAGCTCGAGCCGAATAAATGTTTGTGTTTGACTCGTGTTCAATTTATATAGGATCAAAATCTTTTTTCCAATAATATATAAGTTCAATATGACCTCAATAGTATTAACGAACTCAGTCCAGCCGAGTATTTTTTAAAATTTGAACACATCGAACTCAAGTTTCGAGCCAAGCCGAGTCGAACACTCTTTACCTCAAGCTCTATTCATTGTTGGGCTTGAAGCCTGAACTCAATCAAGTTGGGCCCACAAAGGCACAATCCAGTGATTCGAAATTTCTATGATGCATGTAAATGAAATATCTAAAAAATCCCAAATGAATACTAAATGTTGCAACAACCTCGATTTAGGCCTAAAACCATGCAGAGATCAAACAAAGGGAGAGTCCTACGGACCTGTGGTCCAAGCTCAAAGCGCATCGACACATCAAGGGCGAGCTCAGACTCCGAAACCTATATCGAAACCCACTGCTAAGTAAAATACCAATGTATCTATATGATGCATACTCGTGGTGTGTGCTTATATCATTAATACATCCTAATAAAGAAAATAGTTCTAACAAACTTATAACTAGACACATGGCATGCAAATCGAGACATGCTGAACTCAACACGAGTTTAAGTTGAATCGAGCCGACTGTAAAATACTTGCGAACATGTTTGGCTTATTTACATCCTTGCTTCTAGGGGCTTTAACAATATTCACATCATTTATTGGATTTCATTCTTTATTTATGCAACACGGGTTTGGAGCTCATGAATTAGTGGCTCTAACATCTGAAAAAGATTTGGGCCTTGCTTAAAATCCACCTTGTATAGTAGTCAGCACATAATCCTAATCGTAGTCCCAATACGGTATTAAGACCCACAGCATCACAAATCCATGTCCACACCGAGGGCTTGTAACATTCTAGTAAACTCTATTGTATCATCTTTCGTACCTATTCTAAGTGGCTCCCACTCCAGGCTGTTCCTATTTTGATTCTATGGGTTTTTTTCCAAGACTAAGATAGTCCTCTTCTAAGAATGGAGATATGGTCAGCTCTGACTGATATTGCGAAAAGATTCAGGACTTTATAAAATAACTACTTAGACAACACAAGTCTCAACACAAGTCTCGAGTTCTAAAAATGACTCTATAGGAGGGAATCAATGCAATAAGGCTAAATGGGCCTTGAAGCCTGAACTCAATCAAGTTGGGCCCACAAAGGCACAATCCAGTGATTCGAAATTTCTATGATGCATGTAAATGAAATATCTAAAAAATCCCAAATGAATACTAAATGCTGCAACAACCTCGATTTAGGCCTAAAACCATACAGAGATCAAACAAAGGGAGAGTCCTACGGACCTGTGGTCCAAGCTCAAAGCGCATCGACACATCAAGGGCGAGCTCAGACTCCAAAACCTATATCGAAACCCACTGCTAAGTAAAATACCAATGTATCTATATGATGCATACTCGTGGTGTGTGCTTATATCATCAATACATCCTAATAAAGAAAATAGTTCTAACAAACTTATAACTAGACACATGGCATGCAAATCGAGACATAATAATAATAAATATTAATTAAATAAATAAATAAATCCACTCATAGATAATTAAATAAATAATATGTACATGAACATAAATAATATTCTAATCATAAAACTATAATATAATTATACTATATAAATACACCGGTAAATACTAGTAAATATCAACATATACTCCTCTTAGTAACATATAAATAAAGAATATATAAATATATAATAATTCAATAAATAAATAGTTAATACTCATTAATCATGAATATTAATAATATCATAGTTATACACTACAAGAATATATAATTAAATACAAATAAATAATAACATACATACGAACAAACAAATAGATAAGTAAATAAATAAATAAATAACAACATTTAGTTGTAAAGCTCCAGTTTTGGGTACTTGTAGGTTGCCCCTGATCAGGGCCAATCTCACGCCAATTCGAGTGAGCTTGAGCCAAAACAATTTTAAGAATATAAGCATGAGGCCTAGATGGCCATATGAACATGCTTATAGAGGTTGAGTATGCCCGACATGCATATGATGTTTTCAGATATGAAACAATAGAGCATGAGTTAACAGTGTATACACGAGGTATACATATAATTTTATGAGTTAGCCAGGATTTTAGGCCTAGATCTAGGCTATTACAGCATTTAGCATCAACTTGGGATTTTCTAGGTATTTCATTACATGCACCATAGGAATTTCGGATCACTCGATTGTACCCCTATGTGTAAAACCCACGATTCGAGTCAGGGTGTTTATATTCGAGTCAGTTTCAGAACACGTGTACTGAGCCGACGCTAGTCGCGTGTATGAGCTATGAGGGTCATGCATACCCAAGTATATGATGATAACGTCATGAATACAGCAGAACAGAATGAGTTATCAGAATATATTAGAGTATGCCAGTTTTTTTATATATAGTGGATCATAGAATTAGTTTTAGGCCGTTTACTGCGTTAGGACACGTTACGAGCAGTTGAGTGGGTTGATAGTTCTAGAGCATATCATTATGTTGTTGTGGTGTTGATTGATTTTATGGAATTTTTCCCGATTTTTTAGGATTTAACATTCCTTAGTTATTATTCTTGACTCGAGCCGGACACGAGTCAAGTAATATTAACGATATTGCCACCCAACTGCTTTTCTCACTTTCCTGACCTTTCTTCCTCCTTTCCCTTTCCAAACCCTAGCCGCCACCGCCGGCGCCGTCGTCGCCTTGCCACCGGGTGTCGCCGCCTAGCCCCGCCATGGCGTCGCCGTGCCGCCCCGACCAGTCCCTGCCGCTGCCAGGCCGCCTTGATGCCAGAATTGCCGTACCTAGCACGGCGGCGACATTCCGGTTGCGTCACCGATTCAGCCGCCGGCAACCATTGCAGCCGCCATCCAGTAGTCGCCTCAGCACCATCGACCAACCCATGACCCTCCCCGACCAGATCGGAGCCCATTGCTGTGAGATCCCTCAACTTAGTCCCACATCTAATACCTACTGGGAGAAGAAGATCCTGTTTATAAGTGGGAATGGACTATAGATCTTTAACTTGGGTTAACCATTTTAAAGAAATGACTTAGGCCCATTATGTTGCACTTTGGGCCGGGTCGTTACAGGTGGTATCAGAGCCTGGTTTCCCAAAAGCTCACATCTTATGACTCAAGTACCTTGTTGAAGAGTCCAATATTTATCTTTCTCCAATGGGGTATGTCATTAGGGAATTAGTGGACTCACTAACAAACCGAAGTAATCATTGAAGAAAAAAAATTTTAATGAACCATAACGGAATGTCGATGGGAACCGCAAAAGGAAGTTTCAGGAGATTCTGTATCGACTATGTAAAAATTGCAACAAGATGCATTCAGGGTTATGCAGTGAGCCCTGTCGGTGCTACAATTGCGGAAAGATGGGACACCTGCAAAATGAGTGTCGTCAGCCCCTGAAGCAACAACAGGAGCAGCCTGAGATCCCGAAGATATAATTAATCATGCTTATCATCTTGCTGTTATAATATTTCGGGGACGAAATATTTCTAAGTTGGGGAGATTGTAAAAACCATGATTTTTATTACAAGACTCGAACCTAAATATTATGAAATAAATATAGATGAACCAATATGGTTGGTTATCAAGTCGACCGGTCATGGTTCGACTTAAGGTCACCTAGAAAATACCTATTCATGAATGGATGATGGGGTGTGAGAATTTAATGAAGGGGTCGTTGAACCTAGGAAATACCAATGGATGATGGGGTGTGAGAATTTAATGAAGGGGCTCGTTGAACCTAGGAAATACCAATGGATGATGGGGTATGAGAATTTAATGGAGGGAATGGTTGAAGTGTATATATATGCAGGAGGAGGGAGTATTTCATCCCTCATCTCCGTCCCAGGCGACCTCCCCATTACTGTGTGAGTATTTCATCCCTCATCTTATTTGTTTCCATTAGGATTCTTGCATGCAAGGTTTGTTGAAGACGCCCTGCCAAGTTGCTAGATCTCCAGCATCTTATGCATGGGGTTCTTGTCGATTGCTTAGTTGTTTTGTAAATGGACATGTTAATAATTAAATTATCAATTAGATAATGGGGATTTGGATGGGGATAATTAATAATTAATTATCATTAGAATTGCTGAAAATTTAATAAGGAATGAAGACTAACATGAACTAATTACATCATTTAAAATTGATAGTATATTAGTCATGTAAGTTGCATGTAGGTTCATGCAAAATAAAATTATACTAATGTATAATTTTATGCCCTCATTCAGATTAGGGTTCACGGGTCACAGTCAGACGAAATCACAAGTCAGGTACGTATAATAGGTAGAACATCGTACTTTCCTTGTTGGTAGCCTAGGTCGGCCTGAGCCCAGATTCGACCACCATGCACCGAGTGCAACCGGGGTCAAAGAATTGACTCAGTCCGACACGGGGTCGTATTATGTGCATAAATTGTGTAATGCATCGACATTGTTTTGGAGTAGTGATAGCCGCCCCATAAAAAGGCTATGGCCGGGGTGAGCGAGGCACAACGATTCCTCCATCGCACTGGAGTGCAGTGATAGCCTCCCCATAAAAAGGCTACGGCCGGGGTGTGTGAGGCACTGGCACTAGAATTGGCAGTGAGAGCTTCCCCACAAACGGGGCATAGCATTCACCTGAGTGCAGTGATAGCCTCCCCATAAAAAGGCTACGGCTGGGGTGTGCGAGGCACTGGCACTAGAGTGCAGTGATAGCCTCCCATAAAAAGCTACGGCCGGGTGTGTGAGGCACTGGCACTAGAATTGGCAGTGAGAGCTTCCCCACAAACGGGGCGTAGCATTCACCTGAGTGCAGTGATAGCCTCCCCATAAAAAGGCTACGGCCGGGGTGTGTGAGGCACTGGCACTAGAATTGGTAGTGAGAGCTTCCCCACAAACGGGGCGTAGCAATCACCTGAGTGCAGTGATAGCTTCCCCACAAAAGGCTACGGCCGGGGTGTGCGAGGCACTGGCACTGGAGACGGTAGTGGTAGCCTCCCCACAAAAGGGCTACGGCCGGGGTGTGCGGATCACAGCGGATACCTCCTCCGCATTGTTTTGGAGTATAGCGGAATCGCTCCACCGCATATTAAAATAAACTTAAGGAAATAGTGGAATGTACTTGATTTGTTTTATCTATTATACTACTTAGTGTTGTAATCACTAACGCGGAATTGCCTCCGCAGGTGTGCAGATACGAAAGTAGGTGATTGACAACCAGGGCATGGAGCAAAATAAATATGAGGACTCCTTTTATTATTTATTTGAGAAATAAGTGTGGCTACTGGGAAACGGTCTAAGACTGTGGGATCTTTATATATGTTTTTGTTAATAAAATGAACAAATGTTAGACATATTTGCTTAATTGTGAGTAACACCTGGCCAGCTAGGCCCACAATGTTGTGACAAATGGCCGGGTCGTTACAATCGCCGCCCTGGCCGGCCGGATCTAGCCACCCATCGCCGCCGGCCCTGTTTATGCATTTTCCTGCGAGCCGCCACCTCCGTTGGCCGCGTCGACCTCATAGATGAGTCGGGCTCGCCGAGCCGGTTCCAAGGGTACCCAACACGGCCACTTTCCGGCCACTTGATGCCGCCGGCGACTATTGTCGGAAAACCGCCGGAGAGGTGCCGGAAAACTGCTAAAGCCACCGGAAAACTGCTAGAACTTGCCAGAAAACCGGATTCACTGGAGTTCGCTGGATCTTCCGCGGAGCTCATCCAGTCGATCCCGATCGAACTTCGGACACTGATGAGCGCTGAATTCAAGTTCCGAGACACGCGACGAAACCCTAGTCGTCGCTGATTGCCGACGATGTGAGGTATAATTACCTCCAATTTGATTATTTAAAATTGATGAGGATTGTTAGCACAAGCATGTTAGAATTGAGTAGTTGTCATGATGAATGCCGGATTATGAATGAAGTAAAGATGTGCATGATGTGATTGACAGGGAATGATAGTTAAGTGATCTGATGAAGTAAAGTAAATTTGAGCATGATAATCGAGTACAACGTAACTTAGGAAATATACAGTGAGATTGTATGTTAATAGGATAAGTTGGAATTACTTTCACATTTATAATTGTTGATTGTTATGGTTGAAGTTTGTATTGTGAATGCGTTTGATCATGACGAGTTTGATTCATCATTTAGTTAGCGGGCGTTAGTATATAGTTTTGATGTGTAGGTACGGAGTAGGAGCTCGCCGCCTAGGCGCGATGACATGCTTGGAGCTTCTACCAGGTCCGTTTAGGACTCGACTCTGTTTTACGTCTTTCTATTGTATGTTTATCTTATCATTTGTAGGACGGGTTAAGTGGCATTTTATTGGATCCCACTTAACTCGGGCCATCTAGCCGAACAGATTTCTGGATTAATAACCCCTCGGGATGAGATCCTCGAGGATGATTTCGAAAACAAGATCCACCACAAGTTGCCTTCGGGCCTATTATATAAATCCCTACCCAGCCCTATATATATATATATATGATAGTTTTCAGTGTTTTCTAGTGAGACGAGAGATGGAGAAACCGACTGCACGTACCATGAGCGGATGCCGTGATAGTCAAAGCGGGCTCTGGATTAGTGCCAGCGGACTGTTCCATTCCCGAGGGATCCTGACAACTCCGCGTTTGAGTTCCTTACACCCGGAGAACGTGGAGGTTTACGGGTACTGTTTCGTACAGCGCATGTCCGGACTTGTGGTTCAAAGGGTATTAAAGGCGACTGCCTGAGAGTACTCGGCCTTCGTGCTCAAGGCCAGGAGAAATATGGAGGTAAGGAGAGGGCTTAGGATAAAGTTTTACGTGAAGTACTGAAAAGAAGTGCCGAGAGCGGCACAGTACCAGCAGCAGATCAGTAAGTTCGGGATGCTACCGGGTCTGCAGCCCAGTGGCTCCTCAGTAGTGCCCTTCAGAGTGTTCACGTGGAGTATATGATGTTTTCTTTCATATGAGAGTTTGCTCTCATAGCCAGCTTGTTATAGTTATTTTATTTTCCGGACCAGTAACACTTGTTACTGACGTGTTTTTATACTATATGTAGGTAACAATTACGAGTTGGAGGAGCCAGCTTGGATGGAGGAGCAATGATGTCATTTGCACACATGTCAGTCGATAGAGTAATTAATATTTTGTTATGATGTTATTATCTTGAGAATGACGTGAAATGCTGAGACATGATATGATGTGATTAATGCTTAAGATATGATGATAGGACGTAATTAAGTGTTAAAAGATGATGAGATGATGTGAACAGAAATAGATTGGGCAATGGAAGCATGGTGGGTTGAGACCCAAGTTCTAGAATGAGCTACAACATGTTAGATTTTGTATTTTGTATGAATGAAATTGTTTGATAAATAGTTATATATATATATTTGCATATGTATATTTGACAGGGTGGCCCCTAATTGCATTTTTAGGGGAAACTCTTGTCCGTTATATTTCAAAATTTTTATTAATTTTATCGGAATTGTCTTGGTGTGTACTTTGATTTGCATGTCATCCATGTAGTACCATGTTAGGATTTGTGCATTCATCCATGCATTGACGAGTCATATCTTCATCTTAAGACGCCGAGATTGGATCCGCACGAGTTGGGTTCGGGTTAGCCGACCTAACCGGGGCCTGTAACATGCCGGTTCGGTTCATGAGCGTGAACCGGATTTGGGGTGTTACAGAATTGGTATCAGAGCCACTCTCGGTCGATTAAGATGTAAGATACTTTTATAGGTGATGTGTGTGCAAAGACTGCTCCAAGTCCAGCTGGCAGGTATGTTTTCTGTCTGTTTTCTTTACATGTAGATATTTTTTTCATAAGTTGTCTGGGTAACAGTGTATTCAGGACTGGATCAGAATTATGTGGAACTGACCTTAGTTGAGTTGACAGGTCATTTCTATGGGATGATATCAGACTGTTGGTAAGTTAGATGTGAGCAGGGCATGTTGTAATGCTGGTAGAGGTAGAAAGGGTATAAGGTTCTCATCTTATACCAGATTCGGATGTCAGTAGATGTCAGCAGGAATTTGACAGGCTTGTCATGATGGGCTTAGAGACCCACTAATTCTGTCCATCGCATAAGAGATTTGGATGAATTGGATGTTGACCAGGTGTCCGTCCTTTGTATGTCACCACATTAGTCCTACTTCCAGGGAACGTGGTGTGCATAATGGGAAGGAGCTTGAAGTGGGTAGATAACTTGAGAGGGACCACTTCTAGAAAATAGTAGTGAATGAGGATGAGTAGTGAGACGTAGGCTTGGACATAACAAGGAAAAGACCAGGACCACCAGTGCCTACGAGATCAGACATTTGACGAGATTCTACCAAAGATAAGGCACCAGATCAGTGATTACCGTTTGAGGGCTAGTCAGCACTGATAGAAGCAGCCACTCTAAATTTCAGGAGATCAGAGTGGGGTTTAGCATAGGTTGACCATCATATGTGTCAGCATCATGATCCAAACCCCTCTGGACCAGACACACATGATTGGACAACCTAAACCGTGCCGCCCCGACCAGTCGTGGCCGCTGCTAGGCCGCCGTGACACCAGAATCGCAGTGCCTAGCGTCGCAGGCTACAGTTCAGGTCGCGTCGCGATTCTGCCACCGGTGACCATCGCAGCCGCCATCCAGGTGGTCGCCTCAGCACCATCGACCAACCCATGACCCTCCCCGACCGAGATCGGAGCCCATCGCCACCTAGACTGGCCGGATTCTTCTCCCAACGCCACCGCACTGTTTTAGGCATTTTCGGCGAGCCGCCACCTCTGCCGACTATGTTGACGCTGTAGACGCGTCGGGCTCGCCAAGCCGGTTCCAATGGTACCCAATACCATTGCTTTCCAGCCAGTAGACACCGCCGGCGGTTTGTCGCTGGAAAACCGCCGAAACCCGCTAGAAAACCGGATTCGCTAGAATTCGCCGGATCTTCTCCGCGAAGCTCATCAGTCGATCTCAATCGAGCGTCGGAGCCGAGGAGCACCGAATTAGCTCCGAGACCTCGCGAAACCCTAGCCGTCGTCGATTGCCGACGACGTGAGGTATAATTACCTCCGATTTGATTATTTAAAATTGATGATGATTGTTAGCACAACATGATAGGATTGAGTGATTCCCATGATAGAAGTCTGAGCATGAAAGAAGTAATGATATGTATGATATGATTGGTAATGAGTAAATATTAAGTGATCCGATGATGTAAAGTAAATTTGAGCATGTTAATCGGGTACGATGTAACTTAGGAAAAACACAGTAAAATTGGTATGAATAATATTAGTTAGAATTATTTTCATATTTATGATTATTTGATTGTTGATTGACGGTCATTGTGTGTGATTCATCATTTAGTTAGCGGGCGTTAGTATTTAGTTTTGATGTGTAGGTACGGAGTAGGAGCTCGCCGCCTAGGCGCGATGACACGCTTGGAGCTTCTACCAGGTCCGTTTAGGACTCGACTCTGTTTTACGTCTTTCTATTGTATGTTTATCTTATTATTTGCAGGACGGGTTAAGTGGCGTTTTATTGGATCCCACTTAACTCGGGCCATCTAGCCGAACAGATTTTCGGATTAATAACCCCTCGAGGATGAGATCCCTCGAGGATGATTTCGAAAACAAGATCCACCACAAGTTGCCTTCGGGCCTATTATATAAATCCCTACCCAACCCTATATAATATGTAGTTTTCGCGTTTTCAGTGAGACGAGAGATGGAGAAACCGACTGCACGTACCATGAGCGGATGCCGTGATAGTCAAAGCGGGCTCTGGATTAGTGCCAGCGGACTGTTCCATTCCCGAGGGATCCTGACAACTCCGCGTTTGAGTTCCTCACACCTGGAGAACGTGGAGGTTTACGGGTACTGTTTAGTACAGCGCATGTCCGGACTTGTGGTTCAAAGGGTATTAAAGGCGACTGCCTGAGAGTACTCGGCCTTCGTGCTCAAGGCCAGGAGAAATATGGAGGTAAGGAGAGGGCTTAGGATAAAGTTTTACGTGAAGTACTGAAAATGAAGTGCCGAGAGCGGCACAGTACCAGCAGCAGATCAGTAAGTTCGGGATGCTACCGGGTCTGCAGCCCAGTGGCTCCTCAGTAGTGCCCTTCAGAGTGTTCACGTGGAGTATATGATGTTTTCTTTCATATGAGAGTTTGCTCTCATAGCCAGCTTGTTATAGTTATTTTATTTTCCGGACCAGTAACACTTGTTACTGACGTGTTTTTATACTATATGTAGGTAATAATCACGAGTTGGAGGAGCCAGCTTGGACGGAGGAGCACTGTTGTCGCTTGCACACATGTCAGTCGATTGGGTGATTATATTGTGTTTATGATGTTATTATATAGTGAATGGTGTGATTAAATGTTTGAGACATGATGATGTGACATGATTAAATGTTAAGACATGATCGATTGTGAAACATGAATAGAGTGCACAGTGGAAGTGTTGTGGGTTGAGACCCCAGTTCTATAATGAGTTTACAGTATATTAGATTGTGTTAATAAAATTGTTGATATATATGCATATATACTTGTATATATTATTTTGACAGGGTGGACCCTAATTGCACTTTTAGGGGAGACTTCTGTCCGTTGTATTTTAGAATTTTTACTAATTTTGATCGTAATTGTATTGTTGTATGAATTACCTTGCACATCATCCATGTAGTATCATGTTAGGATTTTGAGCATTTATCCATGCATGACGAGTCATATCTTCATCTTAAGACGCCGAGATTAGATCCGCACGAGTTGGGTTCGGGTTAGCCGACCTAATCGGGGCCTGTAACATGCCGGTTCGGTTCACGAGCGTGGACCGGATTTGGGGTGTTACAGAATTGGTATCAGAGCCACTCTCGGCCGATTAAGATGTAAGATACTTTTATAGGTGATGTGTGTGCAAAGACTGCTCCAAGTCCAGCTGGCAGGTATGTTTTCTGTCTATTTTCTTTACATGCAGATATTTTCTTCATAAGTTGTCTGGATAACAGTGTATTCAGGACTGGATCAGAATTATGTGGAACTGACCTTAGTTGAGTTGACAGGTCATTTCTATGGGATGATATCAGACTGTTGGTAAGTTAGATATGAGCAGGGCATGTTGTAATGCTGGTAGAGGTAGAAAGGGTATAAGGTTCTCATCTTATACCAGATTCGAGATGTCAGCAGGAATTTGACAGGCTTGTCATGATGGGCTTAGAGACCCACTAATTCTGTCCATCGCATAAGAGATTTGGATGAATTGGATGTTGACCAGGTGTCCGTCCTTTGTATGTCACCACATTAGTCCTACTTCCAGGGAACGTGGTGTGCATAATGGGAAGGAGCTTGAAGTGGGTAGATAACTTGAGAGGGACCACTTCTAGAAAATAGTAGTGAATGAGGATGAGTAGTGAGACGTAGGCTTGGACATAACAAGGAAAAGACCAGGACCACCAGTGCCTACGAGATCAGACATTTGACGAGATTCTACCAAAGATAAGGCACCAGATCAGTGATTGCCATTTGAGGGCTAGTCAGCACTGATAGAAGCAGCCACTCTAAATTTTAGGAGATCAGAGTGGGTTTAGCATAGGTTGACCATCATATGTGTCAGCATCATGATCCAAACCCCTCTGGATCAGACACGCATGATTGGACAACCTGAACCGAGTTAATAGCAGCCAAGATATGGCAGAGATAGTAGTAGATTTACGATGCATATGAGTAGACGGTCTCGATCCGAGTTTGCCATCTATATGTATATTTCATATACCCATAGGTGCATACTACTTGTCCACGAATTATCGGACATTTAGATCGTGCCACATGGCAAGATTTGAGCCGTTCACGTCAGCCATGGCTTCATCATGTTATATTTCCATAAAATTTTCATGATTTCATAATTTACACCCTTTAGCGCCACCACTTCGGCTCACTCCCGGCCACTGTATTGGTACGACCGTGACCACCTCGCGTGTACACCCCGATTTTTGTTCACTTAAGAACTGAATTATAAATGTTGTGATCGAGTCAAGTTATGTTTAAAGTTGTTGGTCGTTACAACTCGATCGATAAAATAGATCGAAACAATCTTCTTGGTGTCATGAGAATAGAAGACACCGTTAAATACACGTCAAAACACATCGAACATAAATAAAAGTAAGAAAGAAAGTAAAAAACCGCGATGAGCTCAAATGTGTGTAGCATTGATCTGTCCTCCCACCAGAGTCGACTTTAGATTTGAAGACCTACATTTATTTACTTATATGTTCGTTATGTGCATGTTATTATTTATTTATATTTAATTATGTATTCTTGTATTGTATGATTATGATATTATTAATATTCATGATTAATGAGTATTAACTA
>JAURVB010013138.1:0-48497 GCA_033002965.1 Piper betle | reverse complement strand
CGATGTTCGCATTTGTCGGAGTAGCTCGGTTTGACTGTCTACGAGTGCCTGCCATCTGAAATGTCGCACCTTCATGGTTCATTAGTATGTTTTTTTGTTTCAGTTATGACTTAGGTCTCTTAGCAAATGAATTTGCCAATTAATAACACAACACAGTGGGAAACGATAATTATTAGATTTCTCAACAAGGTACTTGAGTTATAAAATGTGAGCTTGCGGGAAACCTAGCTCTGATACCACCTATAACGACCCGACCAAACCAGATCGGGTAGCAATGTAGATGTAACCTTCCAGAACATGAATTTAAATACAGCAAATAGTCTTGCAACATATAATATAAATCATAACAATAAATCATGTTGTCTAAAATTTAAAATAACCGTACCACAGTCTCGGACCGTTTCCCATAGCCACATTTATAACACAAGAGAATAATAAGGAAGTCCAACTTTATTATCGATTTACCATACCTAGGTTGGTAAAAGAACTACCAACCACACTTCTATTCTTTTGTCCAAAGCTGCTCACCTGCGGAGGCAATTCCGTGTTAGTGATAAAGCCACTAAGCCGCATAATTAAATAAGACAAGTCAATATAATCCCTATTATTATTTCACTCGTTTTTATTATTATATTACAAAAGTAAAGAGTAATTATCCTTCAGGTCATTCTGAGATTAGTAATTTGTCACTCAAGTCATTCTGAGACTAGTAAAAGTCAACTCCCAGCTCATTCTGAGATTAGGTGGTCTCCCAATTCATTTTGAGATTAGTCATGGTCTCCCAGTTCATTCTGAGATTAAAAATCGTCTCCTAGCACATTCTGAGATTACGTGGTCTCCCAATTCATTTTAAGATTAGTCATGGTCTCCCAGTTCATTCTGAGATTTGAAAATTGTCTCACAGCTCATTCTGAGATTAGGTGGTCCCCCAACTCATTTTGAGGTTAGTCATAGTCTCCCAGTTCATTCTGAGATTAGAAAATTGTCTCCAAGCTCATTCTGAGATTAGGTAGTCCCCCAATTCATTTTGAGTTTAGTCATAGTCTCTCAGTTCATTCAAAGATTAGAAAATTATCTCCTGCTCATTCTGAGATTAAGTGGTCCCCTATTTTGAGGTTAGTGCCGACAAATGCTACCAGTTTGGGGAAAAAAATACACAATTTCATATAATTATACCAATTTGGGAAAATACAACATTTCAAATAATTTTACGGATAATACAACATTCCAAACAATTATATGGACAAAATAATATTTTAAATAATTATACAGACACACATGGTAATTTTATAGGTGCGGCCCGGTGGTGGACTGAGTAAATTCCTTGACCCCGATTGCATTACAACACATGCTGGTCGAGTCTAGGCACAGGCCGATCAGTGCTGCCAACAAGGGAAAGTACAACTTTCAGATGATTATACGGACAATATAACATTCCAAATAATTATACGGACAATATAACATTTCAAATAATTATACGAACACACATAGTAATTTTGCAGGTGCGGCCCCATGTCAGACTGAGTCAATTCCTTGACCCCGATTGCGTTACAGCACATAGTGGTCGAATCTGGGCTCAGGCCAACCAGGGCTGCCAACAAGGAAAAGTATAACATTTCAGATGATTATACGGACTTGGATATTTCGAACTCGCAGCTGCGACCAATGATCATAATTTGAATGAGAATATAAAATTATACATAAGTATAATTTTATTAGAGTAAAAATGCATGCAACTAAATATCTAGTATATAGATCATTTCCAAAAATATTAAATATTAAATTATCAACAATTCTAGTGAGATAATTAATTATTCCTGTGACATAATCATTTAAGTCTTACTTTACATTTTAAATTAATTATCTAAATCATAATTAATACTTAACAATTGATAAATTAATTATTACTAATAAACAAGTTTTCAATTTTCCTTTGCGATGATAATTACTTAACCCCAATCTTGATGATTTAGTTTACGGTTATAATTTTTAATCGCTACTATTTTTTATGGCAATTTAATTAATTAAGTTGATCGATTAAATTATTTAAAATAATTTGTATTATTCAAAAAATATTATTAATACAATTATTTTAAATTATTTGACTCAATAAAGTTTCTAACTTTATTTATTTTCATTATGCTATTTAGGTTCGACGCGAGTGATATCTACCTAAATATAGTTTAATAACCTATATTAAATTTAATATGGTAAAGGTAAAATCTTTATTTTATTAATTACTTACAACCATCCGATTTAATTTAATCGCTTGTTGTGCCGATTAATTATCGACTGTTTATCATTACAGTATTTTTATTACTTATGACCATGTCAACTTCGTCAAATAATTAATTAGTTTAGTAACTTTTACCCATAACCTATTAAAATAATTATTTTGAAAGATTTATTACGAGTTCGAATTATTTTTAACTCTAGTCGGTATCGAGTAAGGTGTTATTTACGAGTTGGTATTATTATTTAACTCGAGCTGTGTTGAGTCAAGCATTATTTACAAGTTTGCCACCCAAGGTAATTTTCTTTTTCTTCTTCTTCCCTGGTGCCATCCCCTATTCCCGACAGCAGTCGCACTTCAGCTGCTGCCGGCCATCGTCTCCGGCCGCCGTCAATCGTCGCCAACCAGCCATTCCTTGCCTTTGTGGTGTTGCCACCGCAAGTGGGTGGTCGCCTCGTCATCCTCGACCACCTATCGACTTTCCCCGGCCAGATTGGAACCCGTTGCCACCCAGGACAACTGGATTTCTTCCCCCACTACCGTCGCCTCTGTTTTCGCCGCCATCCTCTGTTTTTGGCCATTTACCACCCCAGGCCGACGACATCCACACACATGAGATTGACCCTACACCGATCGATGAAGAGAGTAGGATCACCTTCCGACGTCGGAACAACCGTCGCCACCGATTCCCAGCGAAACCTCGCCTATGCTTACCCATCTCGCCGAAACAAGGGACTCGTCGGCCAGGTTAAACTTTGATTTTTGTTTAGTTTCTTTCTTGTTGATTTTAAACTTTAATCCTCACGATTATAAAGCTTATTATCAACTTAAAATATGTATGCAAGAAAATTAAGAAGAGGGAGATAGAAAGAATACCTAAGCAAGGAAGAAGACACGCCGCCAAGGAAGAAGAGAGAAAAAAGCGAATGAAGGCTAGGGTGGAGGACGTCCTTCATAAAATAAAATGAAATGACGGCTAGGGTATGTGGAAAACACCTGTATTTCATTTAACAGGGTAACCAGGTAAACAATAAAATATAATAATTAACCGGGTAGAAGTAACCGGGTATTGGATATAACACGTTCGGTCCATCCCGAACCGTGTTCGCATCTTTCTTTCTTTTTTTCATGGCCTTTACAATATTTTATTACATATAATGACCCGACCTAAAGTGCAACGTAATGGGCCTAAGTCATTTCTTTCAAATGGTTAACCAAAGTTAACGATCTATAGTCCATTCCTACTTATAAACAAGATCTTCTCCTAGTAGGTATTAGATGTGGGACTAAGTTGAGGGATCTCACAATCCACCCACCTTAGGAAATTTCGTCCCCGTGACCGGCAACCTAGCCAACATCCTTAGTCTTGGCTCGTTGCTAACCCCAGCCCACGACCTTTTATGGCCCATCACCGATAGCCTAGCCAACGTACCTAGTCCAGCCCACCATCTAAAACGTAACTAGGTTGCTCTGATACCAGCCCACCAGGTTTCTTTAAAATGGATAACCACACTCTAAAACGTAACTTGGTTGCTAGCCCCAGCCCACGACCTTTCTGGCTCGTGACCGGCAGCCTAGCCAACGTCCCTAGTCTAGCCCGTTGCTAACCCCAGCCCATGACCTTTCTGGCCCGTGCCGGCAACCTAGCCAACGTCCCTAGTTCAACCCACCATCTAACACGGAACCAAGTTGCTTTGATACCACCTACCCGGCCCAAAGTGCAACGTAATGGGCCTAAGTCATTTCTTTAAAATGGTTAATCGAAGTTAAAGATCTATTATCCATTCCTACTTATAAACAGGATCTTCTCTTAGTAGGTATTAGATGTGGGACTAAGTTGAGGGATCTCACACCGTCCATGCATAAGGAAGGTCCAGATTAAACTAACCATCTTCCTCCGTATCAAAATCCTTGTGCAACGTCGCCTCCTCCTCCCACCGCCTCTCCAGCCCTTCCCACCGCCGCCTAGGCCTTGCCACCGCTTCCTCCTCCCACCGGCCAGATCTAACCTTGCCACCAGCTAGGCTCTTCCTCCCAGCGCCTCTCCAGGCCTTGCAATACTTTTGTAAAAAGAGTTTTCAAACTGCAAAACCGGTTCATTTATATGATGGAGAGACATATAAAGAAAAATGACTAAGAACACAATGACCAGGAGCTAAATATGTAGCTTGCTAGATAAATGTAACTCACTATCAAACATGTTCATAAGAAAGTTTAAATCCAGGCCATAGAGATGCATAGCATACTGAGATTGTCACCGACGACGAATGACTTGCCGGAAAACTGTAACGACCCCACCATTATGCCCTATCTCTGTTTGCGTTTATGTGATTGAATCTGTAACGACCCACCATTTTTTCACAATACTATGGGCCTAGCTGGCTAAGCTTTACTCGAAATTAAACCAAACCAACCCTGTAATGACCAAATTAAACCAAACTAACCCTGTAACGACCAGCCCTAACAGGTCCAGGCGTTACTTGTAACGACCCGCCATTTTTCACGATATTGTGGGCCTAGCTGGCCAGGTGTTACTCACAATTAAGTAAATATGACTAACATTTTTTATTTAACAAAAACATATATAAAGATCCCACAGTCTTGGACCGTTTCCCAGCAGCCACACTTATTTCTCAATTAAATAAAAAAAGGAGTCCTCATATTTATTTTGCTCCATACTCTCGATGTCAATCACCTCATCTCGTATCTGCATACCTGCGGAGGTAATTCCGCGTTAGTGATTACAACACTAAGTAGTATAATAGATAAAACAAGACAAGTACATTCCACTATTTCATTATGTTTATTTTAATATAAGGTGGAGCGATTCCGCTATACTCCAAAACAATGCGGAGGAGGTATCCGCTATGATCCGCACACCCCGGCCGTAGCCTTTTTTGTGGGGAGGCTACCACTACCGTCTCCAGTGCCAGTGCCTCGCACACCCCGGCTGTAGCCTTTTTGTGGGGTAGCTATCACTGCACTCGGGTGATTGCTATGCCCCGTTTGTGGGGAAGCTCCCACTACCAATTCTAGTGCCAGTGCCTCGCACACCCCGGCCGTAGCCTTTTTATAGGGAGGCTATCACTGCACTCCAGTGCTAATGCCTTGCACACCCCGGCCGTAGCCTTTTTGTGGGGCGGCTATCACTGCACTCAGGTGATTGCTATACCCCGTTTGTGGGGAAGCTCTCACTACCAATTCTAGTGCCAGTGCCCCACACACCCCGGCCGTAGCCTTTTTATGGGGCGGCTATCACTGCACTCCAGTGCCAGTGCCTCACACACCCCGGTCGTAGCCTTTTTATGGGGCGGCTATCACTGCACTCCAATGCGATGGACGAATCACTGTGCCTCACTCACCCCGGCCGTAGCCTTTTTATGGGGTGGCTATCACTACTCCAAAACAATGTCGATGCATTACAAAATTTACGTACATAACACGACCCAATGTCGGACTGAGTCAATTCATTGACCCCGGTTGCACTCGGTGCATGGTAGTCGAATCTGGGCTCAGGCCGACTTAGGCTACCAACAAGGAAAGTATGATGTTCTATCTATTATACGTACCTGATTTGTGATTACGTCTGACTGTGACCTGTGAACCTTAATACAGTAATGGGGAGGTCGCCTGGAACGGAGATGAGGGATGAAATACTCCCTCCTCCTGCATATATATACACTTCAACCATTCCCTCCATTAAATTCTCATACCCCATCATCCATTGGTATTTCCTAGGTTCAACGACCCCTTCATTAAATTCTCACACCCCATTATCCATTGGTATTTCCTAGGTTCAACGACCCCTTCATTAAATTCTCACACCCCATCATCTATTGGTATTTCCTAGGTTCAACGACCCCTTCTCCTTTTATAAAGAATAAATGACGGCTAGGGTTTTGGAAGCACCCTTTCACCATAATTCCTTTAACCGGGTAATGGGGTAATTAACACGGTTCACTTAACCTTTTCACTCAACCTCTTAAATGGTATGGTTCACTTTACTAGTTTAAACGGTTAAATGGTATGGTTTACTTAACCGGGTAAAAATACTTAACCGGTTAACTAATACTTTCCACTTGACCGGGTAATTAATATTTAACCGGGTAGCGGGTAAATAATTTAAACAAATTCATGGATACCAACGTTCGATCCCACCGCGTCGAATATATATATATATATATATATATTTATCTCGGGTCTTTACAATCTCCCCAACTTAGAAATATTTCGTCCCTGAAATATGATAGTATTCCCAAGGACATCCATCTTCGGTATAAGTTTATGTTACAACAATTACACAGATTTTATGCTACGAACAGGTTAGGATATTTTTTGGCCATTTCTTGTTCAGTCTGCCATGTAGCTTCTTCTGATCCCTGATATCTCCATAATACCTTTACCAAAGAGATCTCCTTGCTACGGAGTGTCTTTGTTTCCCTTGCCAAGATTCGAATCGGTTTTTCCTCGTAGGTTAAATCCGATTGTAGCTCTAAATCTGCAAAATTTGTGATAATGTGATTCTCATCTCGTACATATTTCTTTAGCATCGACACATGAAAGACATTGTGTACACCATCAAGGCTTGGTGGTAATTCTAATCTATATGCACAACTTCCGATTATATCCAAAATTGGAAATGGTCCTATGAATCTTGGCTTCAACTTCCCTGATGTTCTAAATCTGATCACTCCCTTTTAGGTGAGGTCTTAAGGTAGACGAACTCCCCAACTTGGAATTCTAAGTCCTTCCTTCGAGTATCAGCATTACTTTTCTGCCAATCCTGAGCTGCCTTAAGCCTTTGCTGGATGAGTTGCACCTTTTCAGCTGCTTCTCTCACCATCTCTGGTCCGACTATAACCATCTCTGTAGATTCCAACCAGCATGATGGAGATCGACAAGGCCTACCGTATAAGGCTTAGAACTGTGCCATTCCTATACTGGCTTGGTAAGAGTTATTATAGGTGAATTCAGCCAAGGCTAAGTGTTTCTCCCAATCTCCTCCCCAGTCGAGGATGCAAGCTCTCAATAAATCCTCTAAAGGTTTGATTGGTCCTCTCACTTTGACCATCAGTTTGGGGGTGATATGCTATACTTAACTTGATTTGGGTCCCCATAGCTTTTTGGAAAACTTCCCAAAATGTGCCTCACTACTCCAAAACAATATCGATGCATCACAAGATTCACACACATAACACGACCCAGTGTCGGACTGAGTCAATTCTTTAACCCCGGTTGCACTTCGTGCATGGTGGTCGAATCTGGGCTCAGGCCGACCTAGGCTACCAACAAGGAAAATACGATGTTCTACCTATTATACGTACCTGACTTGCAGGTTCGTCCGACTGTAATCCGCTAACCCTAATATGAACGGGGCATAAAATTATACATTAGTATAATTTTACTCGCGTCGAAAATGCATGCAACTAAATATTTAATATATGCCACATTAATTAATTTATTTAATTCGATAAGGTTCAACACTTCTTTATTTAATTAATTATGCTATCGCGTAATTTCTACGCGATTATCTTTTATTGATCCATTATTTTACTTTACGAATTTATTATAAGAATAATCGTTTTATTTATCAAATATAACTTTTATATGATAAAGGTGAAGTCTCTATTAAATATTCCTCATAACCCTTCAATTTAAGTTAATTGCTTTTAATCAGCCGATTAATTAATTACCGTTTATCGTGATCGAAATTTATTAATTTCATGTAATAATTTATAAATTTATTATTTTGACCACTTAACTCATATTCCTTTAAATTAATTATTTCAATGATTTTAACACGAGTTGGTATTATTATTATGATTTTTAACTCAACCCATATCGAGTCAACCCGAAATTACAAAACTGCCATTCTTTTCTTCTTCTTCTTCATCTTCCCGTCACCATTCTTCTCTTCACCCAAAACCAGCACCAAGCTCTTCTCTTTCGACCAAAATCTAGATCCTATCCTTCACCCATTGTCTCCCTTTCCTAGCAACCAAATTAGCAGCAACAATCAAAGGGCGACTGCACCACCACAGCGACGAACCAGCAGCCATGGCGACCTCGACCTGCTGCTATGGCGACTCAGACGTGGCCAGCAGCACCGCCCCACGCGTCCCCTTCTTCCCGCACAACAACCCAACGCCCAGAAGAAGAGAAACACTACCCTACAGCGTGGTATATGCAACTGGTCGTGACACAAACGCCATGGTGCTGTTGCTGCAATTCAGCAGGACGTGCTACCATCCTTGGCAATTTCAGCAGGACGTGCTACCATTCTTGGCTGTAAATTCTATGAAATCTCACCTTTAATTACTACAACATGAGTAAGGACGTTGATGCAGCAACTGATTAGCAAAAGATTATGACTTGTTGCTGTAATTAATCACAAACACACAAGAATTGCTGCACGGCAGCAACTTATGTTCGTGGGTGAATTCCTGGTTCTAATCTAGTTACATCCTCCCTTTTTCTTGTTGATTTCAGGTCTTAGTTTCCATGATTATCTTGTATTATAATCTTTGATCATATGTATGCATGCAAACTAAGAAGAAGAGAGGAAGAAACTTACCAAAACAATGGGGAAGCCGGCGTTTGTCCAAGGAGCTTATGTGCATGACGCCCCCCTCCTTCTCCTTATAAAATGAAAGAAGGCCTAGGGTTTATGAAAACACACTTCGTTGCCGGGTAAATGGGTAAGTGATACGGTTCACTTTACTAGTTTAAACGGTTAAATGGTATGGTTTACTTAACCGGGTAAAAATACTTAACCGGTTAACTAATACTTTCCACTTGACCGGGTAATTGATAATTAACCGGGTAGCGGGTAAATAATTTAAATAAATTCATGGATACCAACGTTCGATCCCACCGCGTCGATATATATATATATATATATATATATATATATATATATATATTTATATATTTTCCGGGTCTTACAAGGCATAATCGAACCATAATGTCCATAGCGAGTTCGGAAAGCCGTTTTCTGTATGTCAGATTCCTTCACCCGTAGTTGATGATATCCGGACCGCAAGTCTATTTTTGAGAATATTCCGGCTGTTTTCAACTGATCAAATAAATCGTCAATCCTCAGTAAGGGGTACCGATTCTTGACTGTCAGTTGATTGAGCTGACGATAGTCAATACACAATCGAAGTGAGCCATCCTTCTTCTTTACAAAAAGAACAGGGACTCCCCAGGGTGAAGTACTTGGTCGTATGAAGCCTGCCTGCAACAGCTCTTCTAATTGACTCTTTAACTCCTTGAGTTCCGCTGGAGCCATGCGGTATGGTGCTTTAGAAATTGGTGATACTCCCGGTGCTAGGTCAATGACAAACTCCACTGCCCGCTTAGGAGGTAACCCTGGAAGTTCACCTGGAAATACGTCCAGAAATTCTGCTACCACCGGAATCATGGACAACTCTTTGGGTTTGGACTTAGGCTCCTCTAGAGTTGCCGAAAATACTTTACAACCCTCACCAAACCACTCAGTTGCCTCACTAACCGACACAATACAAGAGGATGGATCATTCCATGACCCTTGGAAAATGACCCCCATCTCACAATTACAAGGTTTAGTCAATACTCTCCTCCCTTTACAGTCGAGAAAAGCCTGGTGTGCAGACAACCAGTCCATTCCCAACAGTACATCAAATCCTATTATCCCATAGACAATGAAATTCCACACATAGGGTTTCCCTTGTATATCCAAGGATAGGTTAGTCACTCCTAACGTTGTGACCTCCCCTTCTCCCGTTGCGGTGGTGACCCTATAAGTCTTAGGTAATGTAGACGTTTGGAGTCCTAAACTCTTAACTAATCGGGATGATAGGAACGAATGCGTACACCCCGAGTCAAATAAAACATCCACACTAACACTTTGAATCAGGATTTTACCTCGAACTGTGTGGTCCTCGTTCTCAGCGTCCTCGACTTCGACTGCAAAAAGTTTCGCCTTCCCTTTGTCCACTGGTTTTGCAGGTGCTGGGTAGCGATTAGGAGCTGGTGTCTTCTCCTTTTCAGGTTGCTCCTGTTGTTGCTTCAGGGGCTGACGACACTCGTTTTGCAAGTGTCCCGTCCTTCCGCAATTGTAGCACCGACGGGGCTCCCTGCATAACCCTGAATGCATCTTGTTGCAATTTTTACATAGTCGATACGGAATCTCCTGAAACTTCCTTTTGCGGTTCCCATCGACATTCCGTTGATAGTTCTGCTGCTGGTGTTCTTCAGACCTGTTTTTGCTACTACCCTGGTTGGCATTCTTATGTTGCATAGTAGCCTTCCCCTGTTTCTGTGCACGGACATAGTCGTACACCAACTCATGAGTCAGTGGCTGCTTCAATCACTTCGGTTATAGTGCCTCTTGGCGCCGTAGCTACCCTACTCATCAATTCTGGCTTTAACACCCAGAAAAATTTGTCTGCTCTGGCCTGGGCAGTTGCCAGACTCCCAGATGCAAATCTCTCCAATTGCAAGAAATTTTTGGCATACTCTCGGACTGAATCATCCTTCTGAGTTAGAGTGGCAAATTCCAGTGCTTTCTTCTGGACAACAGACTCAGGAAAATATTGTCCATTGAAAGCTGTTACAAATTCCGCCCAAGGAATGGACGAAATCTCCCGTTGATGGAACACAGTCTTCTCCATGGACTTCCACCAATAGGATGCTTCCTCCTGAAGCATGCATGTCGCCAACCTCACTTGATGGCGATGAGGCACAGAGAGAGCTCTAAATGCTTTTTCAGTAATGTCCAACCAGCTCTCCGCCTTCATTGGATCAGTCCCTCCAATGAATACCTCAGCTCCGTTCTTCCGGAATTTCTCTACAGTGTATCGATCACTGTCATCCCCATCTGGCAGTACCACTTGTCGGACTACCGGTGGCACCGGGTTTGGAAGTTCTCCTCGCTCGCCCGGGTCAGCTATTCCTACCCGCTCTTGGGTGCTCCCCTGATCCCCATTTGGGACGTTACTAGGACCCGCAGCCGAATTTGGAGCTCCATTCCCCATTACCAATCCCGGTAACCTCTGCACCATGTTTTGAACCACAGAACTGGTATTTTCTGAAGCCTGCGCTAGTCCCTGTATGGCCGTCAAAATTTGGCCTAACACACTCTCAAGGTTTGTGTCCGACTGCGCAGCTTGGCTCGACTTCCTTCGGGTGCCTGCCATCTAAAATTTATTCCGTTATGGTTCATTAAATTTTTTTTTGAATGATTACTTAGGTTTATTAGGGAGGTCCACTAATTCCCTAATGACATACCCTATTGGAGAAAGATAAATATTGGACTCTTCAACAAGGTACTTGAGTCATAAGATGTGAGCTTTTGGGAAACCTTGCTCTGATGCCACCTGTAACGACCCGCCATTTTTCACGATATTGTGGGCCTAGCTGGCCAGGTGTTACTCAAAATTAAAGTAAATATGTCTAACATTTTTTATATAACAATAACATATATAAAGATCCCACAGTCTTGGACCGTTTCCCAGCAGCCACACTTATTTCTCAATTAAATAAAAAAAGGAGTCCTCATATTTATTTTGCTCCATACTCTGGATGTCAATCACCTAATCTCGTATCTGCATACCTGCGGAGGCAATTCCGCGTTAGTGATTACAACACTAAGTAGTATAATAGATAAAACAAAACAAGTACATTCCACTATTTCCTTATGTTTATTTTAATATGCGGTGGAGCGATTCCGCTATACTCCAAAACAATGCGGAGGAGGTATCCGCTGTGATCCGCACACCCCGGCCGTAGCCTTTTTTGTGGGGAGGCTACCACTACCGTCTCCAGTGCCAGTGCCTCGCACACCCCGGCTGTAGCCTTTTTGTGGGGTAGCTATCACTGCACTCGGGTGATTGCTATGCCCCGTTTGTGGGGAAGCTCTCACTACCAATTCTAGTGCCAGTGCCTCGCACACCCCGGCCGTAGCCTTTTTATGGGGAGGCTATCACTGCACTCCAGTGCCAATGCCTTGCACACCCCGGCCGTAGCCTTTTTGTGGGGCGGCTATCACTGCACTCAGGTGATTGCTATGCCCTGTTTGTGGGGAAGCTCTCACTACCAATTCTAGTGCCAGTGCCTCACACACCCCGGCCGTAGCCTTTTTATGGGGCGGCTATCACTGCACTCCAGTGCCAGTGCCTCACACACCCCGGCCGTAGCCTTTTTATGGGGCGGCTATCACTGCACTCCAGTGCGATGGAGGAATCGCTGTGCCTCACTCACCCCGGCCGTAGCCTTTTTATGGGGTGGCTATCACTACTCCAAAACAATGTCGATGCATTACAAAATTCACGTACATAACACGACCCAGTGTCGGACTGAGTCAATTCATTGACCCCGGTTGCACTCGGTGCATGGTAGTCGAATCTGGGCTCAGGCCGACCTAGGCTACCAACAAGGAAAGTATGATGTTCTATCTATTATACGTACCTGATTTGTGATTACGTCTGACTGTGACCCGTGAACCCTAATACAGTAATGGGGAGGTCGCCTGGGACGGAGATGAGGGATGAAATACTCCCTCCTCCTGCATATATATACACTTCAACCATTCCCTCCATTAAATTCTCATACCCCATCATCCATTGGTATTTCCTAGGTTCAACGACCCCTTCATTAAATTCTCACACCCCATCATCCATTGGTATTTCCTAGGTTCAACGACCCCTTCATTAAATTCTCACACCCCATCATCCATTGGTATTTCCTAGGTTCAACGACCCCTTCTCCTTTTATAAAGAATAAATGACGGCTAGGGTTTGTGGAAGCACCCTTTCACCATAATTCCTTTAACCGGGTAATTGGGTAATTAACACGGTTCACTTAACCTTTTCACTCAACCTCTTAAATGGTATGGTTCACTTTACTAGTTTAAACGGTTAAATGGTATGGTTTACTTAACCGGGTAAAAATACTTAACCGGTTAACTAATACTTTCCACTTGACCGGGTAATTAATATTTAACCGGGTAGCGGGTAAATAATTTAAACAAATTCATGGATACCAACGTTCGATCCCACCGCGTGCATGTATATATGTATATATATATATATATATATGCATATATATATATATATATATATTTCCGGGTCTTTACATTACTCCACAGTCTTCGATCGTTTCCCAAAGCCACATGTATAACACAAGAAAATAAAAGGAAGTCCATTTTATTATCCATTCTCCTACCCTGAGTTCGTAAAAGAACCACCGACCATAATTGAAATTTTTCCTTAGGTGAGCTGAAATCAATCAATCTTGATTAGCCTACATACCTATGTCAGGATCAAGCTCAATGTAGTTCTACAGGCTCTCATGTCATTCTGAAATTAAAAGTTTGTCTCCCAGTTCATTCTGAGATTGGGTGGTCTTCCAGGTCATTCTGAGATTAGTCATTATTGGCTGTGAGGTCCATTCTGACATATCCATTATTAGCTGTCAGGTCCATTCTGACATATCCATTTTTGGTTGTCAGGTTCATTATGACATATCCATTTTTGGTTGTCAGGTCCATTCTGACATATCAATTTTTGGCTATCAGGTCCATTCTGACATATCTATTTTTGGTTATCAGGTCCATTCACATATTTATTTTTGGCTGTCAGGTCCATTCTGACATATCCATTATCAAAACACAAAACAAACACCCGACCCCAAAGACTCGCAGCAGTTCATACCATGCAGCTCGACAGGAAACCCATGCATAAGACGCTAGGGATCTAGCAACTTAACAAAGGTGTCTCCAACAACACTTTGCATGCAAGAATCCAAATGGAAACAAATAAAATGAGGGATGAAATACTCACACAGTATTGGGGAGGTCGTCTAGGACGGAGATGATGCTTGAAATACTCCTCCTCTTGCATATATATACACTTCAACCATTCCTTCAATTAAATTATCGTTGAACCATTTCTTTTACATTGTGAAAATGTCATATAAATGGAAGTCTCGTCCACTGCCAAAAGACCCTGTACATCATTTTATTGGGATTCTATCTTCTTCAAACCATTTTTATGAAAGGATGGCAGTTAGGAAGAGTTGTGAAAATGGAAGCAGATTTTTTGGTGACATTGTAATTTTACCTTTTATGGATCGGTATGATCTTGTCATTCTCAAGACCATAGCAATCTGTGTATTTGGAGTGAGTTCCTTTATAAAGACTGAAACAATTCTTTTGCCATGTTCTAAACTATGATATTCACATGGCTTAATGTACAATTTGTGGCCTGCAAGTTTCTTAGATCACACTTTGTAAATTAGCTTTGTTCCATATCTTGCAATTTATGCCAGTTTCCTTTTTCTTTTCTGAAAGTTTGCTGCCAAATTAAGAACATGTAATGATAGTTCCTGCATGTACTCCAAAATTTGATCCTCTTGTCAAACATTTGACCTTGTTAAATGATTAACTCTATCATACCACTCAATGAAGAAGATGATGAATAAACAATACTACACTTAAGAACTCACCAATAATCATTACAAGAACAAAACCCATCTTTGAAATGGTGAAATCGACTACGGCCTCTCACAATGATCTCTTTGCCCATAAATCTTGCTAGTGGGCTTGATGGCCAAGTGATAGTCGGCACAATGACATTCTTGATTACTCTGATGGAGCTCCCTGATGATAGCAGAGAGCCACTCCTTCTCTTCCTCTTCAATGTCGGCCAACACTCTGGAGGTATGAGCCGCATACCCTTCAAGCATGAGCTTACCCAACACCTCCTCTAGCTTACCCAACACTCCGAGTGCTAGAGCTCTTTTACCACCATGCCTTGGCTCCATAAGCACCAGCTGCCTCCTCCATAGTCTCCAAAGAGTACATCGGCCAAGCCTTGTCCTTCAGTTCCTGGCAGCCAAGCAACAACAATGGCATCCATCTTCGACACTCGTTTTTGCCTGTAAGACGAGAAGAAAACGAGCAGAAATTGTGCTATAAATAGAGTTAAGTGTCAAATCCTCATCCAAGTGTAATTAATAAGCTTGCACCATAGGCTTACCGGAATATCTCGGATTAGTAACAAAGTGGCCAGAGATCCTGAATTAACTTGAATCGCAGAGTCTTCAACAGATTCATCCGCAAGAATTAAAATCTGCGTGTCAACACCCATTTTGTACAGTATTCAGCAGATATAATAGAAAAGAAATCATATAATCAACAGTGTCATGAAAAAGGCCAAAGTGGCACCCCCAAAAACAATTGTGGTAGCTAGAGCAAATGCTTTTCCAAGTACAAATGGAAGCAAAAGCCAACGTATTTCAGATAAGTATTCTCAGCAATTAAACTTTAAAGTGGAAAACACATCATCAGCACTTCCTAAAATCGAAATTCTTGTTGAATTCCCATCATTAACTAGCAATATTGCATATGGAAGTTGGAAAAATAAAAAAAGCATTTATAATAAAAAGATTATCAATAACTAATGGAGCACGAATCTTTTTTTTACCAAAGCAATGGGGCATATATATCATTGCATCATATATATGTCACAAAGGCATTGCTATATTGAACAATTCAAGAACAAAAATATTTATGTTCTCCATTAACAACAAAATATTTAGACAAAGAACGAAGTTGGATTATTGTGGGCAAGTCGCCACAGCTTTCACTTTCTCCGGGTTGATTGTGGGCTGTCTCTCACGCCAAGATCATTAGTAGTCGAAGCCAAAATTGAATTCTCCAATGTCGGCAACTCCCACCTGAAAACCACAAAACCCAAAATCACCCATAAGCAGTCGGGCGCATCAACGGAAGTGGCAAGGAGCTTGGACAGAGCAAGCTTCTGGCTATGTAGCTTGGGCAGCAAGACGATGACGTCGAAAGGGCGGTCGCCACCGGAATTGACGGCGGTGACGTCTGCGCCAGCGGCGAGCAGCATCCGAACGGCCTCGATGGCGTTGAGGGAGCTGCTAGATGCTGCACAGTGGAGGGTCGTGCTGCCGTCGGGGAAGCAGGACTGGTTGATGTCGACGGCGGGCCCGGCGGCCACAATCAGCCTCATCATGGCTAGCCTGCCGTAGGTGGCGGCTGTCACAGGGGTCAGTTTAGGGGAAAATTTTTCGCCCAAACTGCCAACGTGCTTGTGGTCCACAGCGGCCTCGGACCGTACGCCTGCAAGTATCGCACGCACTGTAACGACCCGCCATTTTTCACGATATTGTGGGCCTAGCTGGCTAGGTGTTACTCAAAAGTAAGTAAATATGTCAAACATTTTTTTATAAATAATAACATATATAAACATCCCACAGTCTTGGACCGTTTCCCAGCAGCCACACTTATTTCTCAATTAAATAAGAAAAGGAGTCCTCATATTTATTTTGCTCCATACTCTGGATGTCAATCACCTAATCTCGTATCTGCACACCTGCGGAGGCAATTCCGCGTTAGTGATTACAACACTAAGTAGTATAATAGATAAAACAAAACAAGTACATTCCACTATTTCCTTATGTTTATTTTAATATGCGGTGGAGCGATTCCGCTATACTCCAAAACAATGCGGAGGAGGTATCCGCTGTGATCCGCACACCCCGGCCGTAGCCCTTTTATGGGGAGGCTACCACTACCGTCTCCAGTGCCAGTGCCTCGCACACCCCGGCCGTAGCCTTTTTGTGGGGTAGCTATCACTGCACTCGGGTGATTGCTATGCCCCGTTTGTGGGGAAGCTCTCACTACCAATTCTAGTGCCAGTGCCTCGCACACCCCGGCCGTAGCCTTTTTATGGGGAGGCTATCACTGCACTCCAGTGCCAATGCCTTGCACACCCCGGCCGTAGCCTTTTTGTGGAGCGGCTATCACTGCACTCAGGTGATCGCTATGCCCCGTTTGTGGGGAAGCTCTCACTGCCAACTCTAGTGCCAGTGCCTCACACACCCCGGCCGTAGCCTTTTTATGGGGCGGCTATCACTGCACTCCAGTGCCAGTGCCTTGCACACCCCGGCCGTAGCCTTTTTATGGGGCGGCTATCACTGCACTCTAGTGCGATGGAGGAATCGATGTGCCTCACTCACCCCGGCCGTAGCCTTTTTATGGGGCGGCTATCACTACTCCAAAACAATATCGATGCATTACATGATTCACACACATAACACGACCCAGTGTCGGACTGAGTCAATTCATTAACCCCGGTTGCACTTCGTGCATGGTGGTCGAATCTGGGCTCAGGCCGACCTAGGCTACCAACAAGGAAAATACGATGTTCTACCTATTATACGTACCTGATTTGTGATTACGTCTGACTATGATCCGTGAACCCTAATACAGTAATGGGGAGGTCGCCTGGGACGGAGATGAGGGATGTATCATTAGGAGGTCACTTGGGACGGAGATGAGGGATGAATACCCCTCCTCCTGCATATATATACACTTCAACCATTCTCTCCATTAAATTCTCATACTCCATCATCTATTGGTATTTCCTAGGTTCAATGACCCCTTCATTGAATTCTCACACCCCATCATCCATTGGTATTTCCTAGGTTCAACGACTCCTTCATTAAATTCTCACACCCCATCATCCATTGGTATTTCCTAGGTTCAATGACCCCTTCATTAAATTCTACACACCACATCGGCTAATTGGTATTGTAGAGCCCATTTCACTATGACTCCTTCTCACTTGTTATTAATGGTAACTAAATGACGGTTATGAGCTTGTGGACAGCAACCTCTTTAATGATATGTTCCTTTACCGGTGTAACGAGTCAAATGACATGGTTTACTTAACCAGTGTTCACTCAACCTACTTAACATGTATACGTTCACTTAAGGTCTAATAGTGCTTATACTCGTGTAACGACCCGCCATTTTTCACGATATTGTGGGCCTAACTGGCTAGTTGTTACTCAAAAGTAAGTAATTATGTCAAACATTTTTTATAAATAATAACATACATAAACATCCCACAGTCTTGGACCGTTTCCCAGCAGCCACACTTATTTCTCAATTTAAAAGAAAAGGAGTCCTCATATTTATTTTGCTCCATACTCTGGATGTCAATCACCTAATCTTGTATCTGCACACCTGCGGAGGCAATTCCGCATTAGTGATTACAACACTAAGTAGTATAATAGATAAAACAAAACAAGTACATTCCACTATTTCCTTATGTTTATTTTAATATGCGGTGGAGCGATTCCGCTATACTCCAAAACAATGCGGAGGAGGTGTCCGCTGTGATCCGCACACCCCGGCCGTAGCCTTTTTATGGGGAGGCTACCACTACCGTCTCCAGTGCCAGTGCCTCGCACACCCCGGCCGTAGCCTTTTGTGGGGTAGCTATCACTGCACTCGGGTGATTGCTATGCCCCGTTTGTGGGGAAGCTCTCACTACCAATTCTAGTGCCAGTGCCTCGCACACCCCGGCCGTAGCCTTTTTATGGGGAGGCTATCACTGCACTCCAGTGCCAATGCCTTGCACACCCCGGCCGTAGCCTTTTTGTGGAGCGGCTATCACTCCACTCAGGTGATCGTTATGCCCCGTTTGTGGGGAAGCTCTCACTGCCAACTCTAGTGCCAGTGCCTCACACACCCCGGCCGTAGCCTTTTTATGGGGCGGCAATCACTGCACTCTAGTGCGATGGAGGAATCGCTGTGCCTCACTCACCCCGGCCGTAGCCTTTTTATGGGGCGGCTATCACTACTCCAAAACAATATCGATGCATTACATGATTCACACACATAACACGACCCAGTGTCGGACTGAGTCAATTCATTAACCCCGGTTGCACTTCGTGCATGGTGGTCGAATCTGGGCTCAGGCCGACCTAGGCTACCAACAAGGAAAATACGATGTTCTACCTATTATACGTACCTGATTTGTGATTACGTCTGACTGTGATCCGTGAACCCTAATACAGTAATGGGGAGGTCGCCTGGGACGGAGATGAGGGATGAAATACTCACACAGTAATGGGGAGGTCGCCTGGGACGGAGATGAGGGATGAAATACTCCCTCCTCCTGCATATATATACACTTCAACCATTCCCTCCATTAAATTCTCATACCCCATCATCCATTGGTATTTCCTAGGTTCAATGACCCCTTCATTAAATTCTCACACCCCATCATCCATTGGTATTTCCTAGGTTCAACGACCCCTTCATTAAATTCTCACACCCCATCATCCATTGGTATTTCCTAGGTTCAACGACCCCTTCTCCTTTTTTAAAGAATAAATGACGGCTAGGGTTTGTGGAAGCACCCTTTCATCATAATTCCTTTAACCGGGTAATTGGGTAATTAACACGGTTCACTTAACCTTTTCACTCAACCTCTTAAATGGTATGGTTCACTTAATTAATGTGTTCGACTCGACTGATTCAACTAGAATCGTCCGATTAGAAATTACTTTTCAATTTAACTGGGTAATTCATACTTAACCAGCTAAAAAATTTTTTTTTCCGGGTCTTTACAATCTCCCCAACTTAGAATTATTTCGTCCCCGAAATATCATAGCATAAATCAGATTTACACAGATTTTATGCTACAAAAAGGCTAGGATATTTTCTGGCCATTTCCTGTTCAGTCTCCCATGTCGCTTCTTCTGATCCCTGATTTCTCCATAATACCTTTACCAAAGGGATTTCCTTGCTACGGAGTGTCTTTGTTTCCCTTGCCAAGATTCGAATCGGTTTTTCCTCGTAGGTTAAATCCGATTGTAGCTCTAAATCTGCAAAATTTGTGATAATGTGATTCTCATCTCGTACATATTTCTTTAGCATTGACACATGAAAGACATTGTGTACACCATCAAGGCTTGGTGGTAATGCTAATCTATATGCACAACTTCCGATTCGATCCAAAATTGGAAATGGTCCTATGAATCTTGGCTTCAACTTCCCTGATGTTCTAAATCTGATCACTCCCTTTTAGGTGAGGTCTTAAGGTAGACGAACTCCCCAACTTGGAATTCTAAGTCCTTCCTTCGAGTATCAGCATAACTTTTCTGCCGATCCTGAGCTGCCTTAAGCCTTTGCTGGATGAGTTGCACCTTTTCAGCTGCTTCTCTCACCATTTCTGGCCCGACTATAACCATCTCTGTAGATTCCAACCAGCATGATGGAGATCGACAAGGCCTACCGTATAAGGCTTCAAACGGTGCCATTCCTATACTGGCTTGGTAAGAGTTATTATAGGTGAATTCAGCCAAGGCTAAGTGTTTCTCCCAATCTCCTCCCCAATCGAGGATGCAAGCTCTCAACAAATCCTCCAAGGTTTGATTGGTCCTCTCACTTTGACCATCACTTTGGGGGTGATATGCTGTACTTAACTTGATTTGGGTCCCCATAGCTTTTTGGAAAACTTCCCAAAAATGTGACGTGAATAGGGGATCTCTGTCAGAGACTATCTCCTTCGGAATTCCATGCAGCCTGACAATGTTATTTATGTACAGTTCTGCTAAGTATTCCGCAGTCCTTGTTGATTTTGTGGGGATAAAATGAGCTGCCTTAGTCAAACGGTCCACAACTACCCATATAGAGTCATGTCTCTTCAAAGTCCTTGGGAGTTTAGTAATAAAATCACATGTGACACGCTCCCATTTCCAGGTAGGTATCTCTAAAGGTTGTAATAATCCACCGGGTAGTTGATGTTGGGCTTTGATCAATTGGCACGTCTGACACTTGGAAACAAAATCCACCACATCCCTCTTCATTCCAACCCACCAGTAGGTTCGTTTCAAGTCCTGGTACATCTTTGTAACACCAGGGTGTATTGAGAACCTTGAACGATGAGCTTCTTCCAGAATATCTCGTTTTAATGCATCATTGTTGGGTACACACAACCTCCCTCTAAATCTGATTACACTGTTGGAATCTGCTACAATGTTGGGAGTTTTGTCCAACATTTCATTCAGCTTCTCATCTTCCATTTGTGTTAGCTTAACTCGGTCCACCAATTCATTGGAGATAACCAGGTTCGCCAGTATTCCTGTCATTTGTTCCACCGGGTTAATAGCTACCACCTCAGCTGACATAGCCCAAAGTCTAGCTAGTTGTTGACCCTTGTCCATCTTGCCCTTCCGACTCAACGCGTCGGCCACAACGTTCGCTTTTCCCGGGTGGTATAAAATTTGGAAATCATAGTCCTTCAAGTATTCTATCCACCGTCTCTGTCGAAGGTTAAGGTCATTCTGGGTGAAGATATACTTCAAACTTTGATGGTCGGTGAAAACTTCGAACTGGGCCCCATACAAGTAGTGCCTCCAAATCTTTAGGGCAAAAACTACTGCTGCCAGTTCCAAGTCATGGGTCGCATAATTTTGCTCGTGAATCTTCAATTGGCGAGATGCGTAAGCCACCACCTTACCATCTTGCATAAGGACGCATCCTAAACCCAACCGAGACGCATCACTGAAGACTACGAATCCTTCATTACCATTAGGCAGGGTCAAGACTGGTGCAGTTGTTAGACTCTTCTTTAGAGACTGGAAACTCTCCTCACACTTACTACTCCATTCAAACCTAACCCCCTTCCTTGTAAGTTTGGTCATCGGCGATGCTACTAAGGAAAAGTCTTTAATGAATTTCCTATAGTAACCCGCCAAACCGAGGAAGCTTCTGATATCAGTGACTGACTTAGGTTGTGGCCAATCAATGACTGCTTTCACTTTTGACGGATCCACTGCAACTCCCGCCTTTGAGACAACATGTCCGAGGAAATTCACCTCCTTCAACCAGAAGTCACACTTTGATAATTTGGCGAACAGTTGATTCTCTCTCAATACTTGAAGAGCAATGGACAAGTGTTTCCCATGGTCCTCCTCATTATTTGAATAGACCAGAATGTCGTCCACAAACACAATAATAAACTTATCCAAGTATTCGTGGAACACTGTGTTCATAAGTGACATAAAGGCCGCTGGTGCATTTGTCAGACCAAAAGGCATAACCAGAAACTCATAATGTCCATAGCGAGTTCGGAAAGCCGTTTTCTGTATGTCAGATTCCTTCACCCGTAGTTGATGGTATCCGGACCGCAAGTCTATTTTTGAGAATATTCCGGCTGTTTTCAACTGATCAAATAAATCATCAATCCTCGGTAAGGGGTACCGATTCTTGACTGTCATTTGATTGAGCTGACGATAGTCAATACACAATCGAAGTGAGCCATCCTTCTTCTTTACAAAAAGAACAGGGGCTCCCCAGGGTGAAGTACTTGGTCGTATGAAGCCTGCCTGCAACAGCTCTTCTAATTGACTCTTTAACTCCTTGAGTTCCGCTGGAGCCATGCGGTATGGTGCTTTAGAAATTGGTGATACTCCCGGTGCTAGGTCAATGACAAACTCCACTGCCCGCTTAGGAGGTAACCCTGGAAGTTCACCTGGAAATACGTCCGGAAATTCTGCTACCACCGGAATCATTGACAACTCTTTGGGTTTGGACTCAGGCTCCTCTAGAGTTGCCGAAAAAGCTTTACAACCCTCACCAAACCACTCAGTTGCCTCACTAACCGACACAATACAAGAGGATGGATCATTCCATGACCCTTGGAAAATGACCCCCATCTCACAATTACAAGGTTTAGTCAATACTCTCCTCCCTTTACAGTCGAGAAAAGCCTGGTGTGCAGACAACCAGTCCATTCCCAACAGTACATCAAATCCTATTATCCCATAGACAATGAAATTCCACACATAGGGTTTCCCTTGTATATCCAAGGATAGGTTAGTCACTCCTAACGTTGTGACCTCCCCTTCTCCCGTTGCGGTGGTGACCCTATAAGTCTTAGGTAATGTAGACGTTTGGAGTCCTAAACTCTTAACTAATCGGGATGATAGGAACGAATGCGTACACCCTGAGTCAAATAAAACATCCACACTAACACTTTGAATCAGGATTTTACCTCGAACTGTGTGGTCCTCATTCTCAGCGTCCTCGACTTCGACTGCAAAGAGTTTCGCCTTCCCTTTGTCCACTTGTTTTGCAGGTGCTGGGTAGCGATTAGGAGCTGGTGTCTTCTCCTTTTCAGGTTGCTCCTGTTGTTGCTTCAGGGGCTGACGACACTCGTTTTGCAAGTGTCCCGTCCTTCCACAATTGTAGCACCTACGGGGCTCCCTGCATAACCCTGAATGCATCTTGTTGCAATTTTTACATAGTCGATACGGAATCTCCTGAAACTTCCTTTTGTGGTTCCCATCGACATTCCGTTGATAGTTCTGCTGCTGGTGTTCTTCAGACCTGATTTTGCTACTACCCTGGTTGGCGTTCTTATGTTGCATAGTAGCCTTCCCTTGTTTCTGTGCACGGACATAGTCGTACACCAACTCATGAGTAGTGGCTGCTTCAATCACTTCGGTTATAGTGCCTCTTGGCGCCGTAGCTACCCTACTCCTCAATTCTGGCTTTAACCCCCAGAAAAATTTGTCTGCTCTGGCCCGGGCAGTTGCCAGACTTCCAGATGCAAATCTCTCCAGTTGCAAGAAATTTTTGGCATACTCTCGGACTGAATCATCCTTCTGAGTTAGAGTGGCAAATTCCAGTGCTTTCTTCTGGACAACAGACTCAGGAAAATATTGTCCATTAAAAGCTGTTACAAATTCCGCCCAAGGAATGGATGAAATCTCCCGTTGATAGAACACAGTCTTCTCCATGGACTTCCACCAATAGGATGCTTCCTCCTGAAGCATGCATGTCGCCAACCTCACTTGATGGCGATGAGGCACAGAGAGAGCTCTAAATGCTTTTTCAGTAATGTCCAACCAGCTCTCTGCCTTCATTGGATCAGTCCCTCCAATGAATACCTCAGCTCCGTTCTTCCGGAATTTCTCTACAGTGTATCGATCACTGTCATCCCCATTTGGCAGTACCACTTGTTGGACTACCGGTGGCACCGGGTTTGGAAGTTCTCCTTGCTCGCCCGGGTCAGCTATTCCTACCCGCTCTTGGGCGCTCCCCTGATCCCCATTTGGGACGTTACTAGGACCCGCAGCCGAATTTGGAGCTCCATTCCCCATTACCAATCCCGGTAACCTCTGAACCATGTTCTGAACAACAGAAGTGGTATTTTCTGAAGCCTGCGCTAGTCCCTGTATGGCCGTCAAAATTTGGCCTAACACACTCTCAAGGTTTGTGTCTGACTGCGCAGCTTGGCTCGACTTCCTTCGGGTGCCTGCCATCTAAAATTTATTCCGTTATGGTTCATTAATTTTTTTTCAATGATTACTTAGGTTTATTAGGGAGTCCACTAATTCCCTAATGACATACCCTATTGGAGAAAAATAAAATATTAGACTCTTCAACAAGGTACTTGAGTCATAAGATGTGAGCTTTTGGGAAACCTTGCTCTGATTACCACCTGTAACGACCCGCCATTTTTCACGATATTGTGGGCCTAACTGGCTAGTTGTTACTCAAAAGTAAGTAATTATGTCAAACATTTTTTATAAATAATAACATACATAAACATCCCACAGTCTTGGACCGATTTCCCAGCAGCCACACTTATTTCTCAATTTAAAAGAAAAGGAGTCCTCATATTTATTTTGCTCCATACTCTGGATGTCAATCACCTAATCTTGTATCTGCACACCTGCGGAGGCAATTCCGCATTAGTGATTACAACACTAAGTAGTATAATAGATAAAACAAAACAAGTACATTCCACTATTTCCTTATGTTTATTTTAATATGCGGTGGAGCGATTCCGCTATACTCCAAAACAATGCGGAGGAGGTGTCCGCTGTGATCCGCACACCCCGGCCGTAGCCTTTTTATGGGGAGGCTACCACTACCGTCTCCAGTGCCAGTGCCTCGCACACCCCGGCCGTAGCCTTTTTGTGGGGTAGCTATCACTGCACTCGGGTGATTACTATGCCCCGTTTGTGGGGAAGCTCTCACTACCAATTCTAGTGCCAGTGCCTCGCACACCCCGGCCGTAGCCTTTTTATGGGGAGGCTATCACTGCACTCCAGTGCCAATGCCTTGCACACCCCGGCCGTAGCCTTTTTGTGGAGCGGCTATCACTGCACTCAGGTGATCGCTATGCCCCGTTTGTGGGGAAGCTCTCACTGCCAACTCTAGTGCCAGTGCCTCACACACCCCGGCCGTAGCCTTTTTATGGGGCGGCTATCACTGCACTCAGTGCCAGTGCCTCACACACCCCGGCCGTAGCCTTTTTATGGGGCGGCAATCACTGCACTCTAGTGCGATGGAGGAATCGCTGTGCCTCACTCACCCCGGCCGTAGCCTTTTTATGGGGCGGCTATCACTACTCCAAAACAATATCGATGCATTACATGATTCACACACATAACACGACCCAGTGTCGGACTGAGTCAATTCATTAACCCCGGTTGCACATCGTGCATGGTGGTCGAATCTGGGCTCAGGCCGACCTAGGCTACCAACAAGGAAAATACGATGTTCTACCTATTATACGTACCTGATTTGTGATTACGTCTGACTGTGATCCTTGAACCCTAATACAGTAATGGGGAGGTCGCCTGGGACGGAGATGAGGGATGAAATACTCACACAGTAATGGGGAGGTCGCCTGGGACGGAGATGAGGGATGAAATACTCCCTCCTCCTGCATATATATACACTTCAACCATTCCCTCCATTAAATTCTCATACCCCATCATCCATTGGTATTTCCTAGGTTCAATGACCCCTTCATTAAATTCTCACACCCATCATCCATTGGTATTTCCTAGGTTCAACGACCCCTTCATCCCTTTTTAAAGAATAAATGACGGCTAGGGTTTGTGGAAGCACCCTTTCATCATAATTCCTTTAACCGGGTAATTGGGTAATTAACACGGTTCACTTAACCTTTTCACTCAACCTCTTAAATGGTATGGTTCACTTAATTAATGTGTTCGACTCGACTGATTCAACTAGAATCGTCCGATTAGAAATTACTTTTCAATTTAACTGGGTAATTCATACTTAACCAGCTAAAAAATTTTTTTTTTTCCGGGTCTTTACACGCACCCAGTCCCAGTACCGCGCCTAGCTACCAACGCAGGCGTACCGTAACCAGGTTACCAGCCCCTGTACCGAACACACACACCGATCACCAAGTCACAAGTGATTACCGCCCCACGTACCGAGTACCCTGTTCGGTGCCCCTAGACCACGGAATCACTGGTCTAGACCACGGTGCACAAACATGACGGATACATCACACCAATTACGGGATAAATCCCAACCTCTATTCTTACAACGTGAATACAGGATATACACAGGTAATCCCTCTAGACTACCCACCGGTCGTGGACATGCAAACCCCACTACCGTGCCTCTCGACCCTCACTCGACAGGACTTCACCAAACCCTCGGTTCACCGCGCAGGGTTGCCGAACAACAGGTGTGTGAGCCTTGACCCTAAAGGCGGACGATGACTACCCCGGTAATCCCCCTTGGTGTTCCAGACCCTCCTCGGCCTGACTGCAGTAACCCCAAGGCGTCCCCTTGCCCGACCAAGTTTCACTCCCCCACTGAGATCACTCACACACTCAACTCTCTTTTGTTGTTCTGATTTCTACACAAGGATGGCATCTCCTTATATAGACCTTCCGGACTAGTGGGCACCACGTCCCCAGCTTGCATCCTCACCGTCCAATCCACGATCAACGGTCCTCATGCTCCAAGCCTTGTCATCACTCACCCCCTGGGATTCCAGCAAAATTACCGGAAAGCCTACCCCTGGGTGTGGCGCAAAAGACTGATCGCATTCTTGGTTCGACCCAGCACCGAACCCCTCCTGGGTGTGGTGTGGTCGCCTTATCGAACCAGCGACCCCAGTACTGAACCCTGGTCTGCCCGTTCCACAGCACCCATGCGCGTGCACGATAACCCCTGCCGCTCCTTGGCTCGGTCACCCGCACACCTGCGCACCCGTGACTACCGCCCATTTGCACGATAGTGCACGCCCCTGGTGCCTGGCTCGCCTGGTCATGATGCTTGGTCGCTCGCATCCCACGCATCCGGAACCCGCACTTCTACCCGCCACGCTGCTCGGTAGAATGCCCCGGCTGCGCCTGACCTTGCACGCGCCTGGAACCCGCACCACACTCGGTACCAGGTAGCGGCCTGCTCGGTACTCCTTACCGACCAATTGTCCGCCACAGCCTGCTATCGGTACTGCACGGTAGCTCGCCTGCACAGCAACTCGCCCGATAGACCACATGCGCCAGTCAGACCTTGGACTTGCCCACATCACGGATAAATGCTCGGTAGGTTGTTCAACACTCGGATAGCACCGGCCACCCGACTTGGACGCGGGAATGCTAGGGACAACCGCCAAACCCTAGCTCTCGACCGTCCCACGAGCTAAACCCCGTAACAGCGGCCACCATGAGCGGCATCCGCTGCTGAAGCACCATCGCCCTCGCCTGGTTGCCGCTGTACCGGCAGTTTACCGAAGATGATGGAGGGTTGGGGAGGGAGGGTGTTATAGCCCTGATTCGTGGACGTTACCGGGAACTAGGGTTTGGGTGTTGTTCTTAGGTTTCTCGCATCCATGAGGGGTAGCAGTGGCTATCAGAGTAGTGGAAACAACATACCGAGGCTAACCCATGTTATAGTTGCAGGTAATGAACTAAGGTGCACGAGGCTGCCGGGTGACCGAGCATTGCGGGATAGCATGGCGTCGGGTTACGGCAGTGGATTGTGGCACATGGGTCGGTATATGTGGTACTGAGCGTGTGGTCGGGTTCGAGTCAGGAAACCTCAAGATGATGCTGGTTCTACGAATGATCGGTGTATGGGTCGGAACATCGTGGTCGAGGTGCAACCTGTGTACCGAGCATGATCAATCAGGCTATCGAGCAGATGAGCGGTACCAAGTCTGTGCGAGCGTGGGCAAACGCAGAATTCCGAGCAGCAGCCAGCCGTGCCGAGCAGCGCTCCAACCAGCGCAGGCATGCAGAGCAGTTTGCCGAGTTGGGTGTGAGCGACCTTGCTGTACCGGACCAAGTATCGGTATTGGGGGCGGCACGGGCGAGCGTGTAGTGGCATGGTGCTGGTGCGTGGGGCGGTGCAGGTGCTTCAACGATAGCGATGTCCAGCGATGGATGAATGCCGATGTTTGCAGCAGTATGGATGCCGGGGAATGCAACGGTAGACCATTGCCGGTATTGTGGCTGGTAATTCCTGGACGAGGCATTGAGGTTGAACCAGTGGCGAGGCGATGGCTAAGGTCGAACCATGGGCTAGACTTGAGTCCAGCGGTGCAGCCAACGATCTGTTGGGAGTTTGTTACATAATTGGATCGTATCTGGGAGAAGGTTATGATCGGGATGTTGCAACTAACTTTTGGAGATAAACTAGAAGGCCGTGTGATGAACCTGGATGTGGATTAGGGCTGGGTTGCTGATGATGCGGTGAATCTTTGCAGTATCTTTTGGAGATAAGGATGCTGACTAAGATTGGAGTTATCTTGAAGCAGGAGGACGTGGTGTATAAATACACGGTGTGAAGGCTGGAAGAAGAGGAGAGGAGTTATCCTGAAAAAGGAGAGAATTCCTGAGGTTTGGTGCAACGTGAAGTCTTGAGTGCAGAGACATCCAGGAGAGAAGGAAATTTGTGAAGGTGCTGCAGCCGGTGCTGGTGAAGAGTATTGGACTTTCATTGGAGTTTTCCGGAATCCAGGTACACATTGTGGGTTGCTGGTGTGTAGCAATCAGGGAGGGTTACTTGGGTTACAGTAATCCCGTGAGTTCTATTGTATTTGGGGTGCATTGGGGTGAGGCTGTGGGGGCTGTCCTTCTAGCCGAGCAAGTACTTGAAGGAGAGAGTAGAGTGTTTGTAATCTTTATGTGTTATAATATAAGGTTGGGAAGTGTTTTTCCCGTAATCTGTTTGTTTGCTTGTTGGCTAACATTTTAGGCATAGAACTTCTGTATTTAGGTCGTGGTCGAAGTTTACAAGGCAGTTAATTGTGGTAACTGGTTGCTGAGACGAGCAAGGGTAGATGACATGACTCCAATACGCATATCGGTATTTGGGGCGATCGGGTAGTTGCTGCATGTGGCGCTGTTTGGTTCACGAAACAGCTTATCGGCAGGGCGTGCTGGTAATCGAGAGCGCTGTATTGGTGCTTGGGTGTGATCGAGCGAAGGGCTGATTGGAGTAGCAATATCGGGGACGGAGATTTGCTGCGATTGAAACCAGTAACCTCGGTGTTGTGAGTTGGCCGAACACAAAGGTTAGTGTTTGTGTCATTGGCTTCCATTATTGTTCTATCTAGCGTACTTGGTGTTAGGCTGAGTGTTCTCGGGGTGGGAATACGCCGCACAGGACTGATTGGGATCGAAAAATTTTGGGTCCTAGAATCAGACCCGTGACAGAGGGGATGGACGCGACGGCAGCAGGAGACCAGTAGGCGGAGACGGGGCAGCGAGGGTTGGAGCCTGCTTATGAAATGGGGTGCAGAGGTTTCATCATACATGTAAAGACTGTGAAAATAAAATAAAATATATTTGACTTGGTCTGGGAAGGATTGAACATTGGATTATTATTATTATTATTAATATATGATTATTATATTTTCTCCTCTACCCGGCTACCCGGTTATATTTTACTTTCTACCCGGTTATCCGGTTAAATGAAATACGGGTGTAGGGGTGTTTTCACATACCCTAGCCGTCATTTTTCATTTGTATATTTGTGAAAGAGGACGTCATTTTTGGTGTAAGGGGGCGTCTTCCTCACCTTAGCCGCCTAGTTCTCTTCTTCCTTACCGATGCTTCTTCCTTGCTTGGGTATCCTTCCTATCTCCCTCTTCTTAATTTTCTTGCATGCATATTCTTTTTAATTAATAATAAGCTTGATAAACATGAGAATTAAAGTCTAAAATTAACAATAAACAACAAGAACTAAACTGTAAACTAAAATTCGCCATGGTCGACGAGTGCAAGAATTTGGGCAAAGATGGGCGATTGTAAACAATTGCAAGGCAGCCGCTCAGAGCCCCGACGACCCCTCTGGCTGCTAGGTTGAAGGGATGGCTCGCCTGGACCCTTGTTGCCGATGGGTGGTGGAGTTATAGCCGTTTACGGGCGGAGTTGCAAGGGGTGACGATGGGGATGGCAGTTCCTCTGAAATAGATGCTGTAATGGAAGATTCAAAGGGGTGGACGCCGGTTGTGCTTCATCGACAACATCATGGGTTCCATCACAGCTGTTCAGGGTGCCGGCACATGCCACAGTGGACGACCTTCTCGCCAGAATTCATCGCGGCGAAGTGCAGAAGTGGGGAGAACAACCATACTCCATGCAACGTCCAAAGGTGGCTGATCGTTGCTTTTTTGAGGCCGGCCTGAGGTCGTGGAACATCTAAATTAGAGCAAGGTGCAAGAAAGGAGGGGTCTTGAGGCTAGGAGAAGAAGAACAAGTCTGGTTTTGGGTGCAGGACGGTGTTCACCTTGGATCACTGCTGTAAAGCACGAATTTTATGCTTCATCGCTTGCTGTTTTTATTTTGTTGTTGATGTTTGGTTGGGATGTTTATATGGTTGTTCAATTGGATTGTTGGGGAAGTAGTTAGTGAAGGACCTGGTCTGGTTTTGGGTTGAAGAAGAAGACACTAAGACCTGTTTTCTAGTGTAAAGAAGAAGGTAGGAGAAGAAGGACGTTGGGGAAGAAGAAGATGACAGTTTTGTAAATATGGGTTGACTCGATACGGCTCGAGTTAAAAATAATACTAACTCGTAATAAATCTTTAAAAATAATTATTTTAATGGGTTATGGGTTAAAGTTGCTAAACTAATTAATTATTGGACGAAATTGACATGGACATAAGTAATAAAAAATACAGTAATGATAAACGGTCGATAATTAATCGGCATACTACAAGCGATTAAATTAAATCGGATGGTTATAAGTAATTAATAAAATAAAAAATTCACCTTTGCCATATTCAATTTAATACTAAGTAAATAAAATGATTATTTTATAACGAGTTAATAAGGTAGAAAATGGGTTATTAAAATATAATCGTGTAAAAATCACAAGCGACGAACCTAAATAGCATAATGAAAATATATAAAGTTCGAAACTTTTATTGAGTTGAATAATTTAAAATAATTGTATTAATAATATTTTTAAATTAAATAATACAAATTATTTTAAATAATTTAATCGTACGACTTAATTAATTAAATTGCTATGAATAAGGCTAGCGATTAAAAATTATAACCGTAAACTAAATCATCAAGATCGTGGTTAAATAATTATTATCTCAAAAGAAAATATACTAATAATAATAATTAAATACTTGTGTATAAATTAATAATTACTTTATCATTAGTGAAGTGTGAATTATGATTTGGATAATAAATTTAAAATGTAAAGTAGGATTTAAATAGTTATATCACATGAATAATTTAATATTTAGTATTGTTGAATTTTAATAGTGATATATATATTAGTCATTTGTTGCATGCATTTCTACTCAAAATAAAATTATACTTATGTATAATTTTATGTTCTTGTTCAGATTAAAATCGTTGGTCACACCTGCGAGTTTACTTACAAACTATCTAGGTCCGTATAATTATTTGAAATGTTCTATTTTCCTTGTTGGCAGCCCTGGTTGGCTCTGAGCCCAGATTCGACCACCATGCGCGGGAACACAATCGGGATCAATGAATTGACTCAGTCCGACACGGGCCGTACTTTTAAAATTACTATATGGGAGTCTTGGTCAACTTAAGTATCTGACCACCATGGGTTGGAACACAACCGTGGTTGACTCAATTCGGTAGGGCAGCACCCCCTAAAAGATTGAATACCTGCCCCCAGGCCAAAAGGGGTGATAGGGTGCAGTGGCGCAAGTAGGCTCATTATGTACTTGTGATACCGAGAGGGTGAGTCAATGGCAAATATCGGTAACTATAGGCCGTGGGTTATATAACTTGTGTGCACATGCATGGGATGGTAGCTGGATGGGGAGGCCACCCCTCCCAGTATATAACAAGCTCGACATAGGCTCATAATCACTAAAAGACTAGTGAAAGGATAATTACGATTATATTAACTTATTTCATTTAATTATGCGACTTAGTGGTTTTATCACTAATACGGAATTGCCTCCGCAGGTGAGCAGCTTTGGACTAAAGAATAGAAGTGTGGTTGGTGCTTCTTTTACCAACCTAGGTATGGTGAATCGATAATAAATTAGACTTCCTTTTTATTGTCTTCTGTTATAATTGTGGCTATGGGAAATGATCCGAGACGGTGGGACGATTATTTTATATATTGTTATCTACTATCAGAACATGATTTCTTTTTATGAGTTATAAACTGCTAGACTTATTTGCTGTATTATGAATCATGTTCTAGAATGTTATCGTTACATCAATTATATTTTATGTAACACCCGGTCCGGTTCGGGCGGGTCGTTACAATGCACATATTAATCTTTGCATTAATCTGGACCGTCCTCTGCCTCTGGCTGATCTAGCGGCTCTCGTTTATTCTCCCATGTGACTACTGGTGCCACAGCCCCCGCCACCACCCGTCGGCGACGGCAGTAGGGCAGTATGGGGCTGGGGGCGAGGGGTCCGGGGGCAGGGCAGGGGGCGCCGAGGTGGGCGTGGGTCACCGGGGGGCAGCGATGGGGGGCCGTGGCGGTAGGCGGGGCCGGGGGCCAGGACTGCAAAACCCGCAACTCGAGTCAGGGTTTTATAATCGTTAGCGGGTCGGTTCGACCGTGGTCCGAGTTGGTTCAGCTTTCAGAACACGTGTGCGGGGCCGAGGCCGACCGTGTGCACGTGCTATGAGGGTTCTTGTATACCCAAGTATTGATGATAGCGTCAGATATGCATCAGCAGACTGAGTTATCAGTAGATATGAGAGTATACAGTTGATGATTTTATTTTATTTTATGTTGTGACCGTAGAATTAGTTTAGGCTGAATAACGCATTAGGACGCGTTAGATGGTATTCGGGTGGGTTATTAGTTATATAGCATGTCATTTGGATGTTGTTGTGTTTGTTTTATTTTATGAGATTTTTCCATATTTTTCTAGATTTTTTTAGAATTTATTACGAACTAGTTATTATTTTGACTCGAGTAGAAATCGAGTCAATACTTATTTACGAGTTTGCCACTAGGGGTGTTTTTCTCCCTCCCGACACTTCCTCACCCAAACCCTACCACCGCCGCCCACTGTGGTCGCCGCCGCCACCGCTGCCAATGCCGCACAGCCGCCGATCAACGCCGCCCCACCCCGCCGTGCAGTCGCCGTGCCGCCACGACCCACCCCGGCCACCGTCTCGCCGCCACGACGCCGGAATCGCCCCACAAGCCGCGACTCCCCCCCTTGTCGATTTGCCGCCGTCCGGGCAGTGCCGTCACTGCCGTGACCCCAACGACCACCACCTTGACCTCGCCGACATTTCCCTCATCATCCCGACCGCCGTCGAGGCCGGCCGTAGCCCCGATCGGAGCACGCCGTCGCCGTCGCCGACAGCCATCGCCGCCTCGGCTACCCTGTTTGACACCACCATCGGACCAAGCTCGTCGAGCTGGTGCCGATAGACCCCCTGATTGCCCCGTCCAGAATCATCACCGGAAAACTGCCGGAATCCGCCGAAAGCCGCCGACACTCGCCGGAAAACCCGGAACCGCCAGAAAATTGGATTCGTGGGAAATTCGCCGGATCATCCGCCGAACGCACCCGGTCGAATCCGATCGGACTTCGGACGCCGCTAGGTGCCGAATTCGAGTTTTGAGCCACGAAACGGAAACCCTAGCCGTCGCCGATTTTCGACGACGCGAGGTATAAATTACTCCGACGTAAATTCTTAAGTTTTGTAATTATTAGGGAAGCATGCTAGACTAGATAATTAGATGAATTTTTGTGTTTTTGACGTGTCTGTATGTTTGTGTGTAATTTAATAAAAATTATGAAATTGGTTGATTGATGAGTGTTAAAATGGAAAAGTAAGGAATTAATTAGGTGAACTAATTAATTACCCTGATTTCATGAGACGTAGATTGAAAACTCACTAGGATTGACTTAGGATGAATGTGTGATGATTGATGCGTGATTGCGTTGATTGTGTGTGCATGCTATAGGATGTGTGATTCATCATGCGGGCGTTAGCTTTTAGCTTGATTGTGTAGGTACGGTGTAGGAGCTCGCCGCCTAGGCGCGTGGACCCGTTTGGAGCTTCTACCAGGTCCGTTTAGGACTCGTTCTCTGTTTTTACGCTACTCTATTGTGTATTTGATTTATCATGTGCAGGACGAGTTAAGTGGCGTTTTATCGGATCCCACTTAACTCGGGCCATTTAGCCAACAATTTTCTGGATTAATAACCCTCGAGGATGAGATCCCTCGAGCTTGTTTTCGAAAATAAGATCCACCTCAAGTTGCCTTCGGGCCTATTATAATAAATCCCGACCCAGCCCTATAAATAATTTTATCGAGTTTTCAGTGAGACAAGAGGAGATGAATCGACTTGCACGTACCATGAGCGGATGCCGTGACAGTCAAAGCGGGCTCTGGATTAGTGCCAGCGGACTGTTCCATTCCCGAGGGATCCTGACAACTCCGCGTTTGAGTTCCTCACACCCGGAGGACGTGGAGGTTTACGGGTACTGTTTAGTACAGCGCATGTCCGGACTTGTGGTTCAAAGGGTACTAAAGGCGACTGTCTGAGAGTACTCGGCCTACGTGCTCAAGGCCAGGAGAGATATGGAGGTTCGGAGAGGGCTTAGGATAAAAGTTTTACGTGAAGTACTGAAAAAGAAGTGTCGTGAGCGGCACAGTACCAGATAGATCGGGATGCTGTTGAGTCAGCTGCTCGACGGCTCCTCTGTAGTTGCCCTTATGAGAGTTCTTGAGGAAGATATATATGATGGTTTGCTTTCCATGAGAGTTTGCTCTCATGTTCCAGTTTGATATTAGTTATTTCCGGACCAGTGACACCCGTTGCTGACGTTTTTCTATATATACGTAGGTGAGAAATGCGAGGGATGAAAGCTGTCGAGACTGCGGAGGAGCAGCACGGAACCGCGCACACATGTACCTACCGCGTGTAATGTATAATGATGGTGTGTTAATGCTGTGTGAATGATAATTAGGATGTTTTTGTCTTGATGAATTGCTTATTATGAAACGAACGGATAATTGTGAATGAGTAGGAAGCCTTGGAGTTCAGACTCGGCTCAGATGAAAACAAATGAGATAATGATGAATGCTACGGTAGATTGTCATGTTTTATCGTATTTTGATAAAATATTTATATACCCTTGTTGTGGACAGGTTGGCCCCTATTGCACTTTTAGGGGAGATTCTGTCCGTTTTTCCGTAAAAATTAATGAATTTTTAATTAAAATTTCTTGCTGTTGCATGGTTTTGTTTTGCTTGCACATCATAGCATGCATGTAGGACTACGTTAGAACCCACGCATCCCATCCATGCATTTCATGTTTGCATCTCCATCTTGAGACACCGAGGGCAGATCCGGGTCGGCTTAACCGAACCCAGTAGATTAGCGAACGGTTCGGTCGCCGGTGACATTTCTGGGTCGGTTCACGGGTGAGCCGAAATGGGGTGTTACAAGGGCTATCCGGGGTGGCAGGGGAAGGGGGTGTTAAAGCCGTCAACTATCGGGAAAGCTATGCGCGGCAGACAGCATGGGCGGGAAGCTCAAGGGCGGGGGGGGGGGGGAGAAGAATAAATGTGAGCCGCTCGACTTCGATCCAACGGCCCGCATAAGATCCAGGGGCCATGGAGGAATAAACGAGAGCTGCTGGATTTGATCTAGCGGCTCTCATTGGGTGCGCTGCAAATGCATGAGCACACTACAAAATTATATATATATATATAGGGCAGGGCTACTATGCGCTGCCATCGTGGGCCGTTGGATGAAATCCAATGGCCCACAATCATCCAAGCCCCCCAAGACCCACCTGCCTGCCCGCCCCTACCGCCGCCGCCCTTCGCCCGCACCCCACCACTGCCCGCACCCCGCCGCCTACACTCCCTTGCCGCGACCACCACCACCCCACCGGGCCCGCCCGCCTGCCCTCCCACCCGCGAGCGACCAAACCACCGCGACCCCCTCCCCTGCCTGTCCCTAGTTGCCGCCCCTGCCACAACGACCACCTGCCCTCCGCCAAGCCCCAACCCCCCACCCTCGCCTGTCCCTAGTTGCCGCCCCTGCCACGACGACCACCCGCCCCCTCCGCCAAGCCCCAACCCCCCACACACCCCCCCCTGTCCCCAACCGCCACTTCCTGAGGGGGTGGTGGTCATCGTGGTAGGGGGTGCTGGCTGGGGACAGGCGGCAGGGCCGCGACAGGGGGGAGGATGGTAGTCGTGGAATGGGGCGGCGGCTAGGGTGGGCGGAGGGGCTGTGGCTAGGTGGTCGTGGCAGGGGAGTGCGGGTGGCGACAAGTTGCGAGCGGCACCCAAGGGGTCAATCGCTCATGGGCAGGTGGGCGGTGGGCGAATGAGCGAGCAGGCGAGCTTCCATGAGGGGGTGGAATATGGGCCGCTGAATCAAAATCCAGCGGCCTATATTAGCTGCACTGCAATGCACTACCTAAAATAGACAACGCATTGCAGCAAAATATATATATATATATATATATATATATATATATATATATTTGTGGACGACCAAAAGATAAAATGCACCTGGATCTAACCGTCCCCTTACCGACTCCCGCTAAGAGGCAACAACATTCAACTGCACCCAAGCCTGATCTGGCACCCAACAGTTGGATCAGCCACCCCATCAATTTTTTTTCTTTTTTTTTTTATAGATTTGACCTATACTGTCTTTATAATTAGATGACCTAGCTTAAATTATGCTGAAAAAGACAACCTGAATATATATATATATATATACACACACACAAATAATAAAATATAAACCTTTTTTAAATCATGACCATTTATTTTATCTAACCGTGTACATTGCAAAAATATGGATGGGTAATGAATAGTTCCATCAATAACTACCCATGTGAACCACTAAATATAAAAAATTAGAGGTCATAATTAACGTTCACAAAATTCACACTTAAATAAGGTTTCCCACCCTACCATTTCCGTGTGTACGTGTTCATATATAATACACATGCCCAACCCAATTTTCTATAACAGAAAATTTCTATAAAATAATGGTTGGGCATCCTATGGCATCTTGAGTAAGTGTTATGCAACAAATTCGGTTTGGCTGACAGCCACTGTGTCATCTTTTTTTCACGGAGTTGAGTTAAAGATAATCAACTTTCCCTCCAAAACAAAAAGAAAATTACACAAATTAGATACGCAACTGGTCAAGACAATTTTTACAAAACTTGATTAAAAATATTTGAAATATAAATGAAGCAAGCTCCCTAACCATAAAACCTTTAGTACATGAGATCCGGTATGGCTTCTAATAATTTCCATAAATTAAGGCTTCCACAATTTCATGGTGCAATCTTCAGCGTAAGTAGCAACTAAATTACGATGAGGGTGATGTGTGATGCCTATCACATCCTTGTCATGAACCTGCAGGAAAATCACATATTACACAGTAGCACCATGATTATAAGGCATGCTTTCCTGTGACAAGTCCCAAATAAAAAAAGACTAGGTACTTCCGCCACAAGCCAAGAAAAAAGCCAGCGTAGCATGCACCAGGACAATTTGAAAACACTAATTTTCCATTATAACCGGGAAATAGCCACAACAAAGAGCATTTTAAGTAGAGCAAATATCATTTAACCACCATGGAACAAGTCAAATTCATCACTTCGCCCCTTGGACTAAGTGAAATCATCACTTATCCCACCTTTCAAAATAAACATTACTTAACCCCTCAAAACTAATATAGTTAAACAATCAAACTTGCATCTGACTAATGTATGATGTGACAATGTTATATTAAATCACGTAAAAATATAAAATAAAAGAGATATACTAAAATAAAATACGTAATATTAGATAAAATAAATTATTATTTTATTTCATTTCCCATTATGGTCATTTTTTTTCCTGTATGTGAGATATAAAATGGTTTTATTAATTTTTCCCATATAGGTTAAAAATTAGACTATACTAAAGTTAAATAAAATAATGTATTTAATAATTTATATCAAATTTTTATTTAGTTATGTTTTTTTTCATATTTTATTTATTTTTAATTAAATTTAGTATTAATAAATTTTATTTTCTCATGTGGCATTTTCATATCATCCATTAATCGATTGTAAGTCTCATCCTCACACATGGAGAATGTCTAACAATGTTGGCTTTGAGGGAGATTAAGTAAATGTTTTTTTAAAAGGAGGGTGAAGTGCAAATCAACTAATTTGTATAAGGCGGACACAGAAGGGGGACACAGAAGTGTAACTGCCAGTGGCGACATGTATATCACCGGCACATATCGTGCAGGCTAGCTGCCGATACCAATGTGTCGGTGACATATCACGATACCGCTATCCTTGATTGCCACATCAATTGAGCACTTTCTAGTCATGCAGTCTCTTCTTTCTCGAGTTGCTGGTCAAAAGTTCTCATTTTTAATGAGAATTACAGCAAAGCATTATCAGAGTAAATGAAGGAATAAAGAGTTGGAATTAGAAACAGAACTAGAAGGAAGAAAATGCCTACCTTCATTAAATGCTCAAGTTTACCAGACTGGTAGCTGAAGCAGTATAAATTCCTGAAGGTGATAATTTTTGGCAAGTCAGAATGGATACAAGGCGTACAATTTACATGACCAATAATATCAAGACAAAAGTACATCAAATTTTAATATATTTATCCCAACATACTCAAAGAGAAGAACTATCAAAATAAACAAATATACAGAGTTTCAGAACAGATAACATGATACAGAGCGCTTAGCTGGCTTCTAATTATACCATTTTATTTACTTCAAGTTATTATTATATTATATTGAATAACTAATATACGAAAAGTCAAGTTCCCTGACATTTCCTCGGCACTTTTCTTATTATAAATTTATACGGCTACACTAAAACCAATAATGCAAAAACTAAACGATTTCTGGAAAAACAAAAGAAAACAGTGTTTATACTGTCTTTGTACTAGTTCAATTTAAAATTAGGTTAAGAAATAAAAATCACATACCTATCCTCACCAGTGCAGTATATCCAATCTCCTTTGGGTGAAATGCACGCAGCAACAAAATCACCACCTTCACGTTTACCAGAAGAAAAGCTCTTTACAACCTGCAAATCAGCTCTTGTCAAGGGTAAAAATCTCATATACCTAGAGGATAAGCAGGTTCCAACTTGTTGTCCTTGGGAGTGTAAACGCTATTTAAACAAAGACAACAAATCTGATCCAAGTCTAAAACATTGGTGCTGTTTTGATCTTTCACAACCATCATATAATGATAAAGCCGCACATAGTGTCAGAACATGGGCAATATCAAAATCATGTTCAGTGACAAAGCCTTATAAGAAAATATATTGTGGTACACCATTGTAAACCTTAGTGCTGCAATGACAAGCTGTTAAAAATCATAAATAAGCGGAAGCAGTTAGTCAGCTATTTAGGTACCTGCCCTTGCTGGGTCATGAGGTACATGGATGATGTCTTGTTGCAAACAATTATGTGATCTGTATTTTTGGGGCAGAGATGAACAGAATTCACTGATGCATCACCTCCCTAAACATGAGCCCAAATAATGAAAATTTTAAATTAACTTTAAATAATTGAATCAAACATGAAATGAAAGATCATGTATATGAATTACCCGTAAAGGAGGTGGTGGCTTGAATGTCTGCAAGCAGTCTGTAGTCTTTGCATCCCATACCTGAGAAAAGAAATAAATTATCTTCTGTTTTGCATCAAAGCTTCTCTCCACTATGAATTTTACGCAACCAAAGAAAATCAGCAATATACTCGACCTTTACAGTGCAGTCACTAGAAGCAGTAATTACACGATTCCCATCACTTGTAAAAATTGCCCCGTTGACATATGAAGAATGTCCTCGAAATTCCTTCAACAGCTTCCCTGATTTGAGACCATGAATCCTGTCATACATCAACAGAATTTTACCAGGTTAAAGAAAACATCAAACTTAAATTTTTAGTTACAATCAATACTACCATTAAAAATTGAGAAAACCAAAGACAATTGAAGAAGGCAAAAGCTTTCTTTTACTTCAACATAAAAACTGATAGAACTTACGAATGATCCACATCTGAATTACAAGCAATTACTGTCAAAATCCAATACTATTGCACATAAATTACCAAACTTGTAAACACACACACAAAATTTATCCTGTAAATATAGAATGAGGACGTTTAAAGCCTAATAAGTTTAACCAACTAGGCATTTAACAAAACTGATCCATGTCATAAGACTCAAAACATTCGGTAGACCTCTGAACATGTACCAATGAAATTTAACACCACTTACAATCATCATGCTTTCAAGATTCAATTATGTGTACTTTTAGGGGCAGTCACAGCAAAATGGTTTTTATTAAGTCATGGCTTCATCATTTTTATGCCTTAAACTGCCTAGGCAGGGGTCAGCAGAATGACGTATGGATTATTAATTGTCGGTTTTCACATTTCAATTGATCAAAAACCGCCAGGAAAATATACAAACGAAAAAGAAAACAAAACAAACAAAACAAAACAAAAACAAAAACTGACGAGTTTTGGTTGGACATCCTTATTGAGAAAGCCCTTCGTAAAAAAAAAAAAGATGAAGATTTACCATCATCATGGCCATATAATTCTCTAAATATGCTCAAGCTTCAAGATATAATTGCTTGAGATAATGGTTTTGTAAAGTGAGATGGTATCATGAGGTCATATGACTTTTATTAAATTCAATATGATATACAAAGGCAACATGGTGCAATACAAGGCATTTATAGTATTTGATGAAATTTGAGTTCTACGGGTCAGGATTAGTAGATTAAACATGGATGGCTTTTTTGCAAATTTTCCTGTTAAATAGATATGTTCTGTATTTAATTTCAATGTATACAAAAAATATTGCTATCAACAAAATTTTAAAGAAATTGTAACTGCTACACTTAACTGCTATACAATCGTTTAGTTTGTTGGTGACAAAAAGAAAGGTTTCAGGAACACACCGTGCCGTGCTATCAAAGGATGTACTCAAGATCTGGGTCCCATCTCTTGAGAAGACAAGACTTGTTACTCCTTGTGAATGAGCGCGCTCGAGTCTGCGTAAGCATTGCCCTGTCCTCACACGCCAAACCTGCAAAGATAACCACAAAATATTCAATTTTAACACAACTTAATTGGTAAATGTTGACACATAATAGCACCATCCAGAACTTCCATGTGTTAACATTAACAGTAGCTGGAAAGGAAAAATAGAGAGCATCGATTGTTAGCTTTACACAAAGCTACCTCAACACTTGCTAGATAAAAATTATCTGAGGATGCTAAATGCCAAGTGAAAATAAATGAGGCAATGCACAAAATGAGGCATCCTACTTCATTCAGTGGCAGAGGTAAAGGAATTACCTTAATTTTTCCATCCTGAGATCCTGAAGCAAGCATTTCCGAGTCCCGACTAAAATCCACACAAAGCACAGCATCTTCATGCATCATAAAAGCATCCTACAAATTACCAAAATAATTCATGGGGCAACACAACAAAATTAGATCAAATTACCTTGAAACAACTATTTCCACAAGTTTATGATTGGTAGAGAAACAGACAAAGAAAGACAAATAACTTACATCAGCTTGGTACTGCAGGTCTTTTTTTAGTTTTCCACTAATATGGTCCCAGACCTGGAGATGAACCACACAGTGAAACATAAAATTATACACTGAAGTCCTTAAAAAGGGTAATGGTTTTCATAAAGCATACCTCAATGAAACCATCAACAGAACATGAGACAAGGATCTGGCCATCTGGAGAGAAACAAGCAGATTCCGGATGTGTTTTGCTCCCAAACTGCATATTTATGTCAATCATCAGATTGGAAGTCCAAAACATTGTAGAAAATGATCATGAAAGGCTTCTTACCTTTATTGTGTGCCCAAGGGTTGTTGGATACATATCGTCTTCATCCTGCTTCATAGCAGCTGTCCCTCTGAAAAGGTCAAACTGTGTACCAGGAGGTAACAATCCTGGGCCATGTGAAAACAATAAGTAACAACACCATGATTAGCTTAAAAGCCACAAAACAATTAATAAAGTGTTACCTTGATGTTGCTGCCACTTTAAGGCCTGTCCAATAAGAGCCATCAATCGTGATGGAGGTACCACAGAAACTTCAGCAGCTATCGCTGTAAAATAACATTAAAGAAATGAATACAACCACACACAAAAAAAGAAAGAAGAAAACAAAGAAAAAAATGATCACTTGCCACCTCTAACAAACTAATGCAACATGCAATTAGATAAAGGCAAAATTTAAGACTTCGCAGCAGAGGGGACTACATAAGACCAGCTTAAGTTCATATAATCAGTTTAGATGAAAACAATTCTTTCACAGACACTGATTTTGTTAAGGCATCCAAACAACACAACACATCAAAAAATTCACCTCTCCTTGAGCAGCATTGTTAGTACGTGACAACAAAGTAAGTGTATAATCACTAGCACACAAATCATATGAGAGAATTCTTCATGTCAAAAAGGTAGAATTCATCTATTCAGAAAAGCATTTCTAACTAATGCCAGGCATATAATCACCTTGAGCAATTTGCGCACGGCGCTTCTCCTTGGACGCTTCTTGATAAGCCTGTCCATGCATGACCTCAACCATGTCAGAAGAATACAACAGTTCGTTCGCAAGATGCCAAAATATCTAGTGCAATGTGAAATTGGCAGAAAGGTAAAGCTTTTACAAATACAAGAGAGACATTTGCAAGCTATAGCATCCCATCAAAGTTATGAAAACTATGAACAAAAGTGGATAATATAAGAATAAAAAGCAAAAAAGATAAATCTTCAACTCCAAGAGTGAGTAGTCATTTATTCATTTGTTACAGACTTAAATGATGACAACAACTTCCGCCAAAACTTCATCTGGTTCTTGTCCAATATTTACTATACTCTCAATAAAATTAAGTCATGTAATCTCCTGATTCATGATGACCTTTACCAGAATTTATCAGCCAGTTAAAATAATTGATGTGATTGAACTTTTGTTGAACTCATTTTCATCAATCAGAAAATTGCTCATTAAAAAAACGAAAAAAGGAAAAGAAAACTAAAGAACTGAATGGTTTTTCATCTCTGTCTAGTTCTACCATCAGACCAAAAATAATTTGATACATCTCAGAATGATGTTTAATCCATGTAAAAATGGTCATGAAGGTACAATATATGATAAATACCGATATAGGTACATGGTTATCAATTTTCCACAATAGCATTAAATTTACAGCAATCAAAACATGCGAAATAACTATGTCTATAGTTGATGTAACTTGGATCATATTGAAATGTGATCCAAACATAGAAGTAACGAAGTAAACTATAAATAACACTAAAACTAAAACAAAGAAAACATAGAACTAGAAAAGAAATTTTATTGATTCCACTCACTGTATATATTTGCTCTAGGTATTACATGTATTTATAGAGAAACTTAAAAAACTAATATAAGATATAAATCTTGTGGAAACTTAAAAACTCTAAGATGCACTGCATCAAAATTCCATCAGCAATTGGCCACAAGGTTATTAACTACATGCATATATAATCAACTTACTAATAAGCTTAAATTATAAGTGTAGGGTACTTGTGTGAGATCCCTCAACTTAGTCCCACATCTAATACCTACTGGGAGAAGATCCTGTTTATAAGTGGGAATAGACTATAGATCTTTAACTTTCGGGGTACCCATTTTAAAGAAATGACTTAGGCCATTACGTTGCACTTTGGGCTGTATCGTTACAAATGGTATCAGAGCCGACCTAGTTCCGTGTTAGATAGTGGGTTGGATTAGAAACGTTGGCTAGGCTGCCGGTCAAGGGTCAGAAAGGTCGTGGGCTGGGGCTAGCAACGGGCCAAGAATAGGCATTTCGGGGACGAAATTCCCTAAGGTGGGTGGATTGTGAGATCCCTCAACTTAGTCCCACATCTAATACCTACTGGGAGAAGATCCTGTTTATAAGTGGGAATGGACTATAGATCTTTAACTTTCGGGGTACCCATTTTAAAGAAATGACTTAGGCCATTACGTTGCACTTTGGGCTGTACCGTTACAAATGGTATCAGAGCCGACCTGGTTCCGTGTTAGATGGTGGGATGATCTAGGGACGTTGGCTAGGCTGCCGGTCACGGGCCAAAAAGGTCGTGGGTTAGGGTTAGCAATGGGCCAAGACTAGAAACGTTGGCTAGGTTGCAAGTCACGGGCCAGAAGGGACGTGGGCTGGGGCTAGCAACGGGCCAAGAATATACATTTCGGGGACGAAATTTCCTAAGGTGGGTGGATTGTGAGATCCCTCAACTTAGTCCCACATCTAATACCTACTAGGAGAAGTGAGAATGGACTAGAGATCTTTAACTTCCGGGGTACCCATTTTAAAGAAATGACTTAGCCACATTACATTGCACTTTGGGCTGGGTCGTTACAACTTGCAACACAAATAATAGCAATAATAATTACTGCACTGATATATGCAATAGAATGCATACCTGTGGAACATCATTTCTATAATCACTTAAACCTACATATATTCATGACAATAAACTTTACTTATGTAATGTATAAAAATAAACTAATGCCAGCCAAAAATCTGAGCAGAGACATGAGAGAAAGCCAGAAAATTATATTAAATAGAGAAAAAACCAATAGGTGACCAACCTCGTGTGGATCAAAATAAGTTCGAACTAGAAGATGTTCAAGTCGCAGATATCTTTCAGGCTGCTCCTGTTTCATGACACCCATTGCTTGAGTTTGTCGTAAGATGGCACGGGCAGTATCCAACTCCCGAAGTTCAATCATTTCTAGTACAATCTGTAACACAAGAAAATTGCATAATTTCAGAAATTTCATAAAAAATAGTACACGTGAAAACTTGACATGTGTGGAAGTATGGAAAACGTTGAAAAAATGACTTGCAGTGAGCTGCCTTTGCAATGAAACAAATCAGAACAAGAAAGCCTCGTAGATCAACTAACTAGTTTTGGCTGATGCCATCCATACTCTAAAAGTCAAGAGGCTCAACCGTTTGTAACAAGAAATATAATGAATACCACGAAATACATTTTACATTGAATTATGGTAACATAAATACAAATTGGGAGGGCTAAAAAGGTCCATTGAAGATGTTGAACACAAAATGAAAGAAATGCTGATAAAGGTAAAATGGAAAAACATTAGTGTATACCTGCTCATACAAGTCTTCTAGCTTCTTCCTTGGAAGTTTAAGCTGTGCAACTTGGGGGAGTACTGCATCCCACCGCCCACTGTTGATGTCTGCCACAAAGGTCTCAAGGCTATCTACAGTATTTAGGGAAACCTGGCACTCGCTCTGTAAAGTCTGAAATGTTTGGTGCAAAGAGTTTTCTTTGCAGAACTGGAGAACAATCTTAATTACACTGCACAAAAGTGTAATTCTTAAGATCCAATGAGTAGGTTATAGTGATAAAGGAAAAATCAAGGAAATAGCATCATATGCACAGAAAGTATGTAACAAGAATAACTTTGGTAAGGCAGATAAAAGCACTTTTAGGAGATATTTAATTAAAGAAAAAACTAAAGAAGAACCAAAAAAAATGGTTGAACATATGGAGATAAAATTAAATCACAGGTGAAGGAAGCCAAAGAACATTGTCTTAAACATACAAGATAAGCTTAAAGTCTAGCACATTCACAAAGGTGATGCTCATCTTATTAGTGAATGAATAATCTTGCTGTCGTGCTTTCCAACTGCTCTCTATATCGATATCTTGGACCAATCATTTGTATTTTCTCTTAACAAACAGACCAACAAAATTAATATTATGTATTCCTTGAACCTGTACTCTCAAGCCACAAATTTGAAACCCACATAGTGGCAAATTCAACATTACAGACAGACTAACACATAATATTGTAAGATGAGATTGCAATACACATTAAACTTAACAATTCAATCACATGGCTTCAGAGCATAGTCTATATGTCTATTTGAAAATTTCTAAACAAAACCTTCAAACAAAAAGAAATAATGGTATAATACAACCGGTAGCCCCTAGCAGCAGCCAAAATCTCAACTTTCCGGGAAACCCAGGGCTCATTAACCACAACAAACAGCATTACAAGTTTTTTACATAGAAATTCAACGACCCACGATAACCAGAAATCAAGCAGCAAAAGCCATTATCTTATCATAAGCCAGAACAACAACGAAACAAATAGAAACAAACAAAGAAGGACGGGGGAAGTTCCTACTCGGGAGCTTCGATTTCAAGAGTGGTCATGCTTTGGGGGATAGGAGGAGATTAGGGCTTCAGTGACAGCGAGCAATGGAGTTGTCTATACTCCGAGCCGACGGTTTGGGTTGGGGGAATTTGCGCGGGCGACCCGACGACGAATTCAATGGCTCCTGCTATGCACGGACACTATTGAAATTTATTAATAAATTATATATTAACATTTAAAACTAAATTGTATAAAGTAATACTTGTGTGGATATTTATATAATTTTCATAAATTATACAAAAATAAATTTAAAGATATTTAATAAAAAAATAGAATCTGATATTAACAATGGTGAATCTTATTTAAATATGCAATGCCAAAAATTGCCTTCGCTGTTTGAAATTGATTAGTCTCTTTTACTTGTCACAAATATTAGAATTAATAATTTCGTAAAGACTTAATAGTCAATAAATAAAAAATATTTTTAAATATTATTTTGACAAACTCAATTTAAAATAAAATTTAAACTAAAATGTAAAATCTTATTGAAAAACCTGACATAAATATAGATAAAATAGAATGCCAATTTTAGAATTTAAATCTGTACATTTTAATAGAAATGGAAATTCAAACATACCCACTAAAAATTGGAAGACTATTTAATATGTAAAAGATAAGATTAAAAACAGAATTAAAAAGCTAGATTAAAAATTAAAACAAATGAAAAATTATCTTGAAGAACACATTGTAACAAAAAATATAGATTCAAATAGATCAACTTCAAAGGTAACAGGCAATTTAATATATAAAAAATATAAATAAAAAAATATAAATGAAAATTAAATAGAAATTTAAATAAAAATAATTTTTTATATAATCATATAAATTTTAATTTAGAGTTTATATCTCTGACACCCTTGAACGTGTCTGAAAGAAATAAAAAGGGACGAAGAAGAAAAATTTTGTATATACCTAAATGATTTGAAAAAATAATTTTCATTGAAAATAACAAATAAGTTATTTGAAAATAAGTCAACTCACTAATTATTTTATAAACGAATTGTAAGATATTTAATAAAGATATAATGCTACATTAATTGAATCGTATTTAGAAATTTGACATTGCTAAATTTTAAAGTATGTACATAAAAAAGTTAGAAATCCAAATAAATCAAAATAAATATTGAAATCCAATTCAATATAAAAAATTATAACTCAAAAATCATTAAAGAACAACTAAATTCCAGGGAGCGGGCCGGGGGGGGCGTTGCATAATTATTTGAGTTAACCCGTGCAGCTATCAAGCAAACCACATGCCGAGAGCTAAAGCGGCAACTCGCGATGCTGTTGCATATACCTCTACATCAACAAACAAATACAAACTCCCCCATCAAATTAAATTCAATAAAAATAAAAACAAGAAAAATGTGAATAAGCCCAATCTATAACATTGGTAAAACAAGTATAATCCAAAGGTGAGAAGGTGAACGAGATTATATAATCCAACATAAGCCCAATGTTTGAAATAAAACAAGTATAATCCCGTTTAGATTTAAGTTGGATTTTTATGCTGAACGACATTATACTTTAAATGACAAATTTCAGAATCATGGAAGCCAAAATGGTAAAACCCGAGCCGTTTGTCCAAAGGTTTTTAAGTCAATTCGGTCATTACCTAAATCAGGTTAATAGGGTCTCGTCCTTCTCAAAGTTATTCGAGAGTAGTATGATATGTGGTTGTTCGGCTATAGCCTCCTTCAACGTTGGCCTCCTTGTTGGACGCTACATGTGTAACACCCCAAATCCGGTCCACACTCGTGAACCGAACTGGCATGTTACCGGCCCCGGTTAGGTCGGCTAACCCGAACCTAACTCATACGGATCCAATCTCGGCGTCTTAAGATGAAGATATAACTCTCAAAGCATGGATGAATACACAAACCCTAACATGG
>JAURVB010013135.1:0-50791 GCA_033002965.1 Piper betle | reverse complement strand
TGTAAAACCCACGATTCGAGTTAGGGTTTTATATTCAGAACCGGTCGGGTCGACCGTTATTTTTTCGAGTTGAGTCAGTTTCAGGACACGTGTACCGAGCCGATGCCAGTCGCGTGTATGAGCTATGAGGGTCATGCGTACCCAAGTATATGATGATAACGTCATGAACACAGCAGAACAGAATGAGTTATCAGATATATGAGAGTATGCCAGTCATTTTTTTTATTATTTTTATATATAGTGGATCGTAGAATTAGTATTAGGCCATTTACCGCGTTAGGACGCGTTCGGGCAGTCTGGGTGGGTTGTTAGTCATAGAGCATATCATTATAATATTGTGGTGTTGTTTGATTTTACGGGATTTTTTCCCGATTTTTATGAATTTTTTAGGATTTAATACGACTTAGTTATTATACTTGACTCGAGCCGGAGACGAGTCAAATAATATTTACGAGTTTGCCACCACACACAACTCCCGACCTTTTCTCCCCCACGCCCAAACCCTCGTGCCGCGCCGCCCCTGTTCGCGCGCCACCGCCGCCGCTGTCGGCGCCGCCCGGCCGTCGACCGACGCCGCCCAGCTCGGCGACGCCGTTGCCGTGCTGCCCCGACCAGGTCCGGCCCCCGTCGGACCGCCGCGACGCGAGGAAGCCACGCCGCGACGCCGCGCCCGCGTTGCGCTTCGCGTCACCGATTCCGCCGCCGGCGACCAGCGCCGCCGCGATCGGTCACTCGCCTCAGCACCCTCGGCCTTCCAGCAACCTTCCCCGACCGGAACGGAGGGCATCGCCGCCCTGGCCGGCCGGATTTAGCGACCCAACGCCGCCGCCCTGTTTTTGCCATTTTCCGGCGAGCCACCACCTCCGTTGGCCGCGTCGACCTCGTAGATGAGTCGGGGTCGCCGAGCCGGTTCCGAGGGTACCCAACACGACCCCTTTCCGACCAGTAGACGCCGCCGGCGATTGTTGCCGGAAAACCACCGGAAGTCGCCGGAAAACCGCAAGCCGCTGCCGGAAAACCGCCGGAAAATCGGAATTTCTGGGATTCGTTAGAATTCACCGGATCTTCCGCGGGGCTCACCCAGTGGAGCCCGATCGAGCTTCGGACGCCGATGAGCGCCAAATTTGAGCTCCGAGACGCGCGACGGAACCCTAGCCGTCGCCGATTGCCGACGATGTGAGGTATAATTACCTCCGATTGATTTATTTAAAATTGATTATTGTTAGCACAGCATGCTAGGACTAATTATTGATGTGATTAATGCTTAATTACAAATAAAGTGATAAGTTACATGATGTGATTGATAGTTTATGGAGGTTAAGTGGTTTAATGAAGTAAGTAAATTGAGCATGATAATTGTGTATGATGTAACTTAGGAAAAATACAATAAAATTGTCCTAAATAGGATGAGTTAGAGTTATTTTCATATTTATGGTTATTTGATGATTGATTATTTTGTGTTTAATTGTGTTGAGTTGATGCATCATTTAGTTAGCGGGCGTTAGTATTTAGTTTTGATGTGTAGGTACGGAATAGGAGCTCGCCGCCTAGGCGCGATGACACGCTTGGAGCTTCTACCAGGTCCGTTTAGGACTCGTCTTGTTTTACGCTTTTCTATTGTATGTTTATGTTATTATTTGCAGGACGGGTTAAGTGGTGTTTTATTGGATCCCACTTAACTCGGGCCATTTAACCGAATATTTTCCGGATTAATAACCCCTCGAGGATGAGATCCCTCGAGGATGATTTCGAAAACAAGATCCACCACAAGTTGCCTTCGGGCCTATTATATGAATCCCTTCCCAGGCCTATATATATAGTTTTATCGAGTTTTCAGTGAGACGAGAGATGGAGAAACCGACTGCACGTACCATGCAGAGGATGCCGTGACAGTCAAAGCGGGCTCTGGATTAGTGCCAGCGGACTGTTCCATTCCCGAGGGATCCTGACAACTCCGCGTTTGAGTTCCTCACACCCGGAGAACGTGGAGGTTTACGGGTACTGTTTAGTACAGCGCATGTCCGGACTTGTGGTTCAAAGGGTACTAAAGGCGACTGCCTGAGAGTACTCGGCCTTCGTGCTCAAGGCCAGGAGAGATATGGAGGTTCGGAGAGGGCTTAGGATAAAGTTTCATGAGAAGTACTGAAAAAGAAGTGCTGAGAGTAGCACAGTACCAGCAGCAGAGCAGTAAGTTCGGGATGCTACCGGGTCTGCAGCCCAGTGGCTCCTCAGTAGTGCCCTTCAGAGTGTTCACGTGGAAGTATGATGTTTTCTTTCAGATGAGAGTTTGCTCTCATAGCCAGTTTGTTATAGTTATTTTATTTTCCGGACCAGTAACGCTTGTTACTGACGTTTTTCTTATATATATGTAGGTGATAAGCACGAGATGGATGAGCCAGCTTGGACGGAGGAGCAATGAGGTCTTGTGCACACACATGTTAGATTTCTGAATGTTTAATATTGTATTATTATGTTATTATTTTGTGAATGACATGATTAAATGTTTGATGCATGATAATGATACGAAATGAGATGATCACAGTAGCGCAGCAAAAGTATGATGGGTTAGGACCCAAGTTCCAGAATGAGCTTATAGTATATCAGATTGTGTGTGCAATGAAATTGTTGATATATGCTTATATACTTGTATATATTATTTTGACAGGGTGGACCCTAATCGCACTTTTAGGGGAGACCCTGTCTGTTTTATTTCAGAATTTTGATCGTAACTGTATTGGTGTGTATTTTGAATTGCTTGTCATTCATGTAGTACCATGTTAGGATTTTGCGTATTTATTCATTCATGATGGATCGTATCTTCATCTTAAGACGCCGAGATTGGATCCACATGAGTTAGGTTCGGGTTAGCCGACCTAACCGGGGCCCGTAACATGCCGGTTCGGTTCACGAGCGTGAACCGGATTTGGGGTGTTACAGTCAAAGTGAGAGGACCAATCAAACCTTGGAGGATTTGTTGAGAGCTTGCATCCTCGACTGGGGAGGAGATTGGGAGAAACACTTAGCCTTGGCTGAATTCACCTATAATAACTCTTACCAAGCCAGTATAGGAATGGCACCGTTTGAAGCCTTATACGGTAGGCCTTGTCGATCTCCATCATGCTGGTTGGAATCTACAGAAATGGTTATAGTCGGGCCAGAGATGGTGAGACAAGCAGCTGAAAAGGTGCAACTCATCCAGCAAAGGCTTAAGGCAGCTCAGGATCGGCAGAAAAGTTATGCTGATACTCGAAGGAAGGACTTAGAATTCCAAGTTGGGGAGTTCGTCTACCTTAAGACCTCACCTAAAAAGGGAGTGATCAGATTTAGAACATCAGGGAAGTTGAAGCCAAGATTCATAGGACCATTTCCAATTTTGGATCGAATCGGAAGTTGTGCATATAGATTAGCATTACCACCAAGCCTTGATGGTGTACACAATGTCTTTCATGTGTCAATGCTAAAGAAATATGTACGAGATGAGAATCACATTATCACAAATTTTGCAGATTTAGAGCTACAATCGGATTTAACCTACGAGGAAAAACCGATTCGAATCTTGGCAAGGGAAACAAAGACACTCCGTAGCAAGGAGATCCCTTTGGTAAAGGTATTATTGAGAAATCAGGGATCAGAAGAAGCTACATGGGAGACTGAACAAGAAATGGCCAAAAAATATCCTAACTTGTTTTGTAACATAAAATCTGTGTAATTGTTGTAACAAGAACTTATACCGAAGATGGATGTCCTTGGGAATACTATCATATTTCAGGGACGAAATATTTCTAAGTTGGGGAGATTGTAAAGACCCGGAATATATATATATATATATATATATATATATATATATATATATATATATATATTCGACGCGGTGGGATCGAACGTTGGTATCCATGAATTTGTTTAAATTATTTACCCGCTACCCGGTTAATTATTAATTACCCGGTCAAGTGTAAAGTATTAGTTAACCGGTTAAGTATTTTTACCCGGTTAAGAAAACCATACCATTTAATACGTTGAGTGAAAAGGTTAAGTGAACCGTGTTAAGTACCTAATTACGCGGTTAAAGGAATTATGGTGAAAGGGTGCTTCCACAAACCCTAGCCGTCATTTATTCTTTATAAAAGGAGAAGGGGTCGTTGAACCTAGGAAATACCAATGGATGATGGGTTGTGAGAATTTAATGAAGTGGTCGTTGAACTTAGGAAATACCAATTGATGATGGGGTGTGAGAATTTAATGAAGGGGTCGTTGAACCTAGGAAATACCAATGGATGATGGGGTATGAGAATTTAATGGAGGGAATGGTTGAAATGTATATATATGCAGGAGGAGGGAGTATTTCATCCCTCATCTCCATCCCAGGCGACCTCCCCATTACTGTATTAGGGTTCACGGGTCATAGTCAGACGTAATCACAAATCAGGTACGTATAATAGATAGAACATCATACTTTCCTTGTTGGTAACCTAGGTCGGCCTGAGCCCAGATTCGACTACCATGCACCGAGTGCTATCGGGGTCAATGAATTGACTCAGTCCGACACTGGGTCGTGTTATGTACGTGAATTTTGTAATGCATTGACATTGTTTTGGAGTAGTGATAGCCGCCCCATAAAAAGGCTACGGCCGGGGTGAGTGAGGCACAGCGATTCCTCCATCGCACTAGAGTGCAGTGATTGCCGCCCCATAAAAAGGCTACGGCCGGGGTGTGTGAGGTACTGGCACTGAGTGCAGTGATAGCCGCCCCATAAATTATACCCCGCGTGATTCGTGGCTCGGAATTTGGCACCCTATGGCGTCTAAAGTTCGATAGCGTTCGATCGGAGGGATTCAGAGGAAAATCAGGCGATTTCCGATGAGTTTCGGTGAATCCAGTTTTCCGGCGACTTCCGGCGGTTTTTCGGTGACCTTTTTGGCAGGGCAATCGGTGGTAAGGGTAAACACCGGCTCGGCAATGGTGGTGACAGTAAGGATGACCGCATCGGTGATGATTGCAAGTTGTGGCGTCGAGTTCGGTGGGGGTGGTTGGTCGCTCCGATCAGGCCCATGGCCGGCTTTGACGCCGGCGCTAGGTAAGGGGGAAATGTTAGGGAGGTCAAGGTGGTGGTCGTTGCGGTCACGACGGCGATGGCGCGGCCCGGACGGCGGCGAGTCAACAAGGGGCGCGTCGCGGCTTGTGCGGCATCGACAACGGCTACGGCGACAACCCAGTGCGCGGCGAGGGTTTTGGGAGGGGTAAGTTGTCGGGAGGGAGAAAAACACCTCTAGTGGCAAACTCGTAAATAAGTATTGACTCGATTCCTACTCGAGTCAAAATAATAACTAGTTCATAATAAATCATAAAAAAAAATTGAAAAAATAAAATAAAATAAAACAAACACAATAACATCCAAATGACATGCTCTATAACTAATAACCGAGATGAATATGAACTAACACATCCTAATGCATTATTCGGCCTAAATCTATTTCAACGATCACACATATAAAAAGAAAAATATTGCATACTTTCATATATTCTGATAACTCATTTTTCACCATCTTTTCGACATTATCATCATATATTCAGGTACACCTAACTCTCATCGCTCATAACTCATGGCTGGCCTCGACTCAGCACACGGTTCGTGAAACTGACTCAACTTGAACCAACGGTTGAACCGACTGGTTCGGTAACGTAAAACTCTGACTCAAGTCACGGGTTTTACAATATCTTCACCCAGAATGACCTTCAACTTTGATAGAGGCGGTGGATAGAATATTTGAAGCACTACGATTTCCAAATCTCATACCATCTAGGGAAAGCGAATGTGGTAGCCAACGCGTTGAGTTAGAAGGGCAAGGTGGACAAAAGTTAGCAGCTAGCTAGACTTTGGACCTTGTCAGCAGAAGTGGTGCCTATCAATCTTGTGGAGCAACTAACAAGATTACTGGCAAATTTGGTTATTTCCAATGATTTAGTTGATCGTGTTAAGCTAGCACAAATGGTTGATGAGGAGCTGAATGAAATGTTCGACAAGATTCCTGACATTGTAACTGATTCCAATAGTGTGATCAGATTTAGAGGAAGGTTGTGTGTACCCCATGATGATGCACTAAGATGGAATATCATGGAGGAGGCTCATCGCTCAAATTTCTTGATACACCCTGGAGTTACTAAAATGTATCAGGATTTAAAGCGAGACTATTGGTGGATTGGGATGAAGATGGATGTTGTGGATTTTGTCTCCAAGTGTCAGACTTCCCAATAGATCAAAGCCGAACATCAACTACCTGGAGGACAATTGCAACATCAGACTTCAGAAGGGCAAGGTGGGCAAAAGTCAGTAGCTAGCTAGACTTTGGACCTTGTCAGCAGAAGTGGTGGCTATCAATCTTGTGGAGCAACTAACAAGATTACTAATAAATTTGGAGCAACTAACAAGATTACTAATAAATTTGGAGCAACTAACAAGATTACCAATCTTGTAGAACACAGAGTGCGCGTCGTCACAAGAGCATTCCAAGACGAAGTGAGGATATGGTAGAGTTCGGTGCAGAATTCTGTATTTGCTCATCGCCAGCCTCAGGACATCACTTGGGAGGAATTCAAAGTGGAATTTGATGGAAAGTTCCACCAGATGTTAGGAGAAGGAAGGAACAAGAGTTCCAGATGTTGAGGCATGGGCCTATGACAGTAGTACAGTATGAGACGAGGTTTAGAGCGTTGGAGAGATTTGTACCAGATTTGGTTCCAACCGAAGGAAGAAGAATAGAGCGCTTCTATGAAGGCCTCCATCATGAGATTCGGATGGCATACTTGGATAGGAAGTTTACTACCCTCGGTGACGTAGTGAGAGCTGCAGGTGAAGCAGAGCGGGTGATAGCTACATGACCACGTCGAGATGTCGACCAGAGGCAGCAACATCCGAGGCCATATCAGCCAGAACAGGGGGCATAGCAAAGACGACGTGTAGATGCGCCAGTAGCCATGAGAGCCATGGATGGCCAGGTACAGGGCAACAGAGCCCCATTCTGTCAGAGTTGCCAACGCCATCATTGGGGAGAGTGCAGAGCAAGCAGAAATGTATGCTACAACTGCGGTCAGCCAGGGCACCGAGCCGCAGAGTGCATAGTAGGCACTAGGGTTTGTTACAACTGCGGTCAGCCAAGACACAGGGCCGCAGAGTGCAGAGGAGGGACTAGGGCCTGTTACAGTTGCGGTCAACCGGGACATAGGGCTGCAAAGTGTCCAACTAACCAGAGCCAGCAATTGACACTCCCAGTGCCTCAGCAGAGACTTGCACTTCCAGCTCCCCAACAGTAGTCACAGTAGAGTGGACCAGGGAAACAGCCGAGTATAGAAGAGATTCCAGTGGTCGGCAAATTTACAGATGTATATCCTGAGGAGATTACTGGATTGCCGCCAGACAGAGAGGTGGATCCTTCCATCGAGTTGATGCCTAGCACAGCTCTAATTTCGAGAGCTCCGTATAGGATGGTACCTCTGGAGCTCAAGGAACTGAAGGAACAGCTACATACACTGTTAGACCAAGGATTCATCAGACCGAGTGTTTCCCCTTTGGGCACGCCGGTGTTATTTGTGAGGAAGAAGGATGGAAGCATGCGGTTATACAAAGATTACAGGATGCTAAACCATGCAACGGTTAAGAATAGATACCCTCTTCCTCGTATTGATGATTTATTTGACCAGTTGAGCTTAGCAGTTGTCTTTTCGAAGATTGATTTGAGATCAGGATACTACCAACTGAGGATTAGAGCAGAAGACATCCTGAAGACTGCGTTCAGGACGAGATATGGACACTACGAGTTTCTGGTCATGCCGTTTGGATTGACCAATGCTCCAGCAACATTTATGGACTTGATGAACCGAGTGTTCAATCAGCACTTGGACTAGTTTGTGATCGTCTTTGTGGATGACATACTGGTATATTCTTCATCTAAGGAAGAACATGCGCAACACCTGAGGATTGTGTTGCAAACACTGAGAGAGCATAGGTTGTATGGGAAATTTTCGAAGTGCAGTTTCTGGTTGTCAGAGGCGAATTTTCTCGGCCACATCATCTCAGCATCAGGCATCTTAGTGGATCCAGCTAAGATAGAGGCAGTAGTGCAATGGGAACAACCGAAGACACCTACGGAGGTTCAGAGTTTTCTGGGATTGGCTGGATACTACAGACGGTTCATTCAGGACTTCTCTTCTATAGCAGCCCCTCTGACGCGACTGACTAGGAAAGAGGAATGGTTCATATGGACAGATGAATGTGAGCGGAGTTTCAGGATGCGAAAGGAGAGGTTGACTTCGGCGCTTATCCTCACATTGCCTGAGGGGCATGAGGATTTTGTAGTGTATACTGATGCCTCAGGGATTGGCTTAGGTTGTGTTTTGATGCAGAAGGATAAGGTTATTGCTTATGCATCTCGTCAGCTCAAGGTACATGAGCGTAGCTATCCTACTCATGACCTAGAGCTTGCTGCAGTCATATTCGCTCTCAGAATATGGAGGCACTATCTATATGGGACATCTTTTAGACTTCTAACTGATCACCAGAGTCTGAAATATATCTTCACGCAGAAGGATCTGAATAACAGACAGAGGAGATGGTTGGAGATGTTAGCTGATTACGAGGTCGACATCGCATACCATGAGGGCAAGGCGAATGTGGTAGCCGATGCATTGAGCAGGAAGCCAGGATTCTTGTACACCGCATGATTAGCAGCATTGTCAGTGACCGAGCACACTACGAGCCAGAGACAGTTAGTTGGGATGATGGCGCGACTTACGATTCAGCCAAGCGTGCTTGAGCAGATTCAGATTGCACAGGAGGCAGATCCGCAGTTGAAGCAATGGTTGGAACACGGAACACATCAGGAATTGGCCAGGGATACAGACGGATTAGTCAGATTGAGAGGCCGACTATTCGTGCCTAATGTTCCAGAGTATCCCAGACTTCGAAGTACTATTCTTCACGAAGCTCACACGTCGAGATGCTCAGTACACCCAGGTGGAGTGAAGATGTACCACGATGTCCGACGAACCTATTGGTGGCCAGGAATGAAGAGAGAAGTATACGATACAGTGGCTAGATGTTTGGTATGCCAGCAAGTGAAAGCCGAGCACGTACGTCCAGGTGGAATGCTACAACCTTTGGAAACCCCAGAGTGGAAGTGGGAGAGTATAGCTTACGACTTTGTAGTTGGTTTACCTAAGACCCGCCAACAAAAGGATGCGATATGGGTCATAGTGGATCGACTTACAAAGAGCGTACACTTCATACCGATCAGGATGGATTACCCACTGACCACATTGGCTACGCTATACAGAGATCAGATAGTCAGGTTACACGGCGTACGACGGGAGATCATATCAGACAGGGATCCGAGGTTCACATCACGATTTTGGAAGGCCTTTCAGGCAGCTATGGGCACAGAATCGAGATTCAGCACAGCTTTCCATCCTCAAACAGGTGGACAGACGGAAAGAACCATACAGGCCCTAGAAGACTTGCTTCGCGCATGTATCCTAGATTTCGGAGGGAGTTGGGAAGAACACCTACCTTTGGTGGAATTCTCCTACAACAACAGCTATCAGGCCACGATTGGAATGGCACCGTTCGAAGCACTGTACGGCAGACCATGCAAATCCCCAGTGTGTTGGGTGCAGGGCAGCGAACCAGTGGTAGTTGGGCCAGAAATGATCCAGCAGACACAGGAGGTGGTAATGAGGATTAGAAGAAGAATGAGGTCAGCTCAAGATAGACAGAAGAGTTACGCAGACCAGCGCAGACGTGAGGTTCATTTCGCGTTAGGAGATCACGTTCTCCTGAAGGTCTCTCCGACTAAGGGAAACACGAGATTCGGGACGCGAGGGAAACTCAGTCTCGCGCTATATCAGACCCTTTGACGTGATTGAGCGCATTGGACCCGTGGCATATAGGCTAGCATTGCCTCCTCACCTATCAGCTGTGCATGACGTCTTCCACGTGTCAATATTGAAGAAGTATCACCCTGACAACTCTCATGTCATCAACTTCAAAGAGGTAGAGCTGCAACCAGACCTGACGTACCCAGAAGATGCAGTCCAAATCGTGGACCGAAGAGTGAAGATTCTCCGAAGAAAAGAAGTTCCCCTAGTACGAGTGCAATGGACCCGACGAGGAGTTGAAGAAGCTACGTGGGAACGAGAAGACGAGATGAGGAAGCGATACCCGGAGTTGTTCGAGCAACCAGCTTCACGACCAGGCACTACGCCAACACGTACATTTAGATGAGGAACATGATGGAAACTTCCTTGGTTAAAATTTCGAGGACGAAATTTTTCTAAGGAGGGAAGGTTGTAAAACCCGTGACTCGAGTCAGAGTTTTACGGGAGTGAACCAGTCGGTTCGAGTCGAGTCAGCTTCATGGACCGCGAGCTGGGTTGAGGCCAGCTGTGGGTTATGAGCAATGAGGGTCATGTATGCTCAAGTGTATGATGATAACGCCTGAAAGATGATGAAAAAATGGGTTATCAAGTATATGGAGGTATGCAGTATTGATTGTTATTTTTATTTGATCGTAGAATATTTTTAGGGCCGAATGACGAATTAGGATGCGATATAGGTGAGTTTGGGTGGGTTATTAGTTATAGAACATATCATTTGGATGTTGCTGTGTTCGTTTGATTTTACGGGATTTTTCCCAATTTTTTTGGATTTTTTTAGGATTTATTAGGAGATAGTTATTATTATTGACTCGAGTCGGAGTCGAGTCAAGTTTAATTTACAGAAATGCCATCGCACGCCTTTTCTCCCTCCCGACCCTTCTTTCACCCCAAACCCTCGCCGCCGCCCCTTGTGTCGTCGCCGCCGCCGCTGCCGACGCCGTGCTGCCGCCGATCAACGCCGCCCCGCCCCGCCGTGTCGTCGCCGTGCCGCCCCGACCAACCTCGGCCACCGTCGCGCCGCCACGACGCCGGAATCGCCCCACGAAGCCGCGACGCTCCGCCCAGCCGGATTTCGCCGCCGTCCGAGCCGCGCCGCCGCCGCTGTGACCCCGACGACCACCCCCTCGACGTCGCCGACGTTTCCCCCATCGTCCCGACCGCCGTCGAGGCCGGCCGGAGCCTCGATCGGAGAACGCCGCCACCGCCGCCCATTTTCGACGCCGCCGTCGACGGCCATCGCCGCCTCGGCTACCCTGTTTGACACCACCATTGGACCAAGCTCGTCGAGCTGGTGCCGATAGACCCCCTGATTGCTCCGTCCCAAATCATCGCCGGAAAACCGTCGGAATCCGCCGGAAAACCGCCGACACTCGCCGGAAAACCGCCGGAACCGCCGGAAATTGGATTCGTGGGAAATTCGCCGGATCATCCGCCGAACGCACCCGGTCCAATCTGATCGGACTTCGGACGCCGCTAGGTGCCGAATTCGAGTTTCGAGCCACGAAACGGAAACCCTAGCCGTCGCCGATTTTCGACGACGCGAGGTATAATTTATTTTAATTTAATTATTTGAAAGTTTTGATTATTAGAATTGCATGCTAGGATTGGTGAATTGTGTGTTATAATAATATATATAAATGTAGATTTGATTAAGGATAAAAATATGAAATTTGTTTGATTGTGTGGTGTTAAAAATAGAAGTTATGAAACTAATTAGGGTTATTAAGTAATAATCATGATCTAATGCAAACTAGCCTAAGTAGACTTGCTAGAATTGATATAGGTTGATGTGTGTTGATTGATGAGTGATTGTGTTGATTGTGTGTGCATGCTATAGGATGTGTGATTCATCATGCGGGCGTTAGTTTTTAGCTTGATTGTGTAGGTACGGTGTAGGAGCTCGCCGCCTAGGCGCGTGGACCTGTTTGGAGCTTCTACCAGGTCCGTTTAGGACTCGTTCTCTGTTTTACGCTATTCTATTGTATATTTGATTTATCATGTGCAGGACGAGTTAAGTGGCGTTTTATCGGATCCCACTTAACTCGGGCCATTTAGCCAACAGTTTTATTTCGGATTAATAACCCTCGAGGATGAGATCCCTCGAGTTTGTTTTCAAACTTCAGATCCAGCTCACGATGCCTTCGGGCCTATTGTATAAATCCCAACCCAGGCCTATATATATATAGTTTTCGTGTTTTCGGTGAGAGATGGAATGAGGGTTACTTGCGGCCACGTCTTCAGATAGGGCGTGTGCCCGGAAGAGCGGGCTCTGGAGCTGGGGAGAACCCACTTCGTTCCCGAAGGATCCGGACAACTCCACCTTTGAGTTCCTCAAACCCGGAGAAGTGTGGAGGTTTACGGGTACTGCAATGCAGCGCATGTCTAGACTTGTGGTTCAAAGGGTACTGAAGGCGACTGCCTGAGAGTGCTCGGCCTTTGTGCTCAAGGCCAGGAGAAATATGGAAGGTGCAGAGGGCGGTAAGGAATGAAATTTGATGCGAGAAGTGATAGAGAAATGGCCAAGGTATGAGGATGAGAAAGATAGGGGGACGCTGTCGACCCGAGGGCGACGGCCCGACGGCGACGGCTCCCGTATGTGCCCTGATGAGAGTTCTTGAGGAAGTATATGGTTTTGATTCAACAGGAGAGTTTGCTCTCCTGTGCCAGATTGATATTAGTTATTTTCCGGGCCGGTAACACTCGTTACTGACGGTTTTTCTATATATATGTAGGTGAGGAATGCGAGCGATGAAAGCTGTCGGGACTGCGGAGGAGCAGCACGGAACCGCGCACACATGTACCTACCGCGTGTAATGTATAATGATGGTTGTTTAATGCTGTGTGGATGATTATTACAATGTTTTTGTCTTGATGAATTACTTGTTATGAAACGAACTGATAAATATGAATGAGTAGGGAGCCTTGGAGTTCAGACTCGGCTCGGGTAAAAATGAATGAGATAATGATTTAATGTCATGGTAGATTATTATGTGTTATCGTATTTTCATAAAATATTATATATTTTCTTTTGGTTTCTCATTTATTATTTTGTCTTGTTTTTGCTTGTACATCACAGCATGCATGTAGGACCGCGTTAGAACCCAATCGTTCTCATTCATGCATTTCATATTTGCATCTTCATCTTGAGACGCCGAGAGTAGATCCTGGTCGGCTTAACCGAATCTAGTAGATTAACGAACGGTTCGGTCGCCGGTGACATTTCCGGGTCGGTTCACGGGTGAGTCGAAACGGGGGGGTTAACAACTGCACCAGTTTTGAGCCTGCCAAATGGTAATGAAGGATTCGTAGTCTTCAGTGATGCATCTCGGTTGGGTTTAGGATGCGTCCTAATGCAAGATGGTAAGGTGGTGGCTTACGCCTCTCTCCAATTGAAGAATCACAAGCAAAATTATGTGACCCATGACATGGAACTGGCAGCAGTAGTTTTTGCCCTAAAGATTTGGAGGCACTACTTGTATGGGGCCTAGTTCAAAGTTTTCACCGACCAAAAAGGCCGTTGGTGCATTTGTGACTTATCCAAGTATTCATGGAACACCGTGTTCATAAGTGACATAAAGGCTGTTGGTGCATTTGTCAGACCAAAAGGCATAACCAGAAACTCATAATGTCCTTATCGAGTTTGGAAAGCCGCTTTCTGTATGTCAGATTCCTTCACCCGCAGTTGATGATATCCGGACCGACAAGGCTTTACAACCCTCACCAAACCACTCAGTGGCCTCACTAACCAACACAATACAAGAGGTTGGATCATTCCATAACCCTTGGAAAATGACCCCCATCTCACAATTACAAGGTTTCGTCAACATTGTGGGCTTAGCTGGCTAGGTGTTACTCACAATTTAGCAAATATGTCTAACATTTCTAACAAAAACATATATAAAGATCCCACAGTCTTGGACCGTTTCCCAGTAGCCACACTTATTTCTCAATTAAATAAAAAAAGGAGTCCCCATATTTATTTTGCTCAATGTTGTAGTTGTCAATCACCTAATTTCGTATCTGCACACCTGCGGAGGCAATTGCTCGTTAGTGATTAGAACACTAAATAATATAATAGGTAAAACAAGTCAAGTACATTCCACTATTTTCCTATGTACATTTTAATATGCGGTGGAGCGATTCCGCTATACTCCAAAACAATGCGACCGTAGCCCTTTTGTGGGGACGCTACCACTACCATCTCCAGTGTCAGTGCTTTGCACACCCCGGCCGTAGCCTTTTTCTGGGGAAGCTATCACTGCACTCAGGTGATTGCTACGCCCCGTTTGTGGGGAAGCTCTCACTGCCAACTCTAGTGCCAGTGCCTCACACACCCCGGCCATAGCCTTTTTTTGGGGAGGTTATCACTGCACTCTAGTGCCAGTGCCTTGCACACCCTGGCCGTAGCCTTTTTATAAGGAGGCTATGACTGCACTCAGGTGATTGCTACGCCCCATTTATGGGGAAGCTCTCACTGCCAACTCTAGTGCCAGTGCCTCACACACCCCGGCCGTATCCTTTTTATAGGGAGGCTATCACTGCACTCAGGTGATTGCTGTGCCCCATTTGTGGGAAAGCTCTCACTACCAATTCTAGTGTCAGTGCCTCACACACCCTGGTTGTAGCCTTTTTATGGGGAGGCTATCACTGCACTCCAGTGCGATGGAGGAATCCCTGTGCCTCGCTCACCCCAGCCATAGTCTTTTTATCGGGAGGCTATCACTACTCCAAAACAATGTCGATGCATTACACAATTTACGCACATAATATGACCCAGTGTCGGACTGAGTTAATTCTTTGACTCCGGTTGCACTCGGTGCATGGTGGTCGAATCTGGGCTCAGGCCGGCCTAGGCTACCAACAAGGAAAGTACGATGTTCTATCTAGTACACATACTTAACTTGTTATTTCGTCTGACTATGATCCGCTAACCCTAATCTTAATGAGGGCATAAAATTATACATTAGTATAATTTTATTTGCATGAACCTACATGCAACTACATGACTAATATACTATCAATTTTTAAATTATGTAATTAGTTCATATTAGTCTTCATTACTTATTAAATTTTCAGCAATTCTGATGAAAATTAATTATTTATTATCCCCATCCAAATCCCCGTTAACTAGTTGATAATTTAATTATTAACATGTCCCATACTTAATTCTTTTGTATTTACCTTATATTCTAACTCGGTCGCATCGAGTTGTCCATATTTACCTGGTTGCCATTCTACTTTAATAATTTATTTAACGACCCCAAAGCTCCCAGCTTTATTGTAGTCAACCACCGAAAGTCGGTATTTTCACCATGCATGGCTACCAATCAGTAACGTGACGGCCTCTATTCGCTGCTATGGTGTCTCCAACTTAGCCACCACATGGAAACCCTCAACCAGTCCTTGGTGACCCCATTCCGGCAACCCAATCAGCAACCCCAACCTGACCATGGTGACTCCATGTCGGTTACATAATCAGCCCATGAACCATGGCAACTACCCTAGTCAGCCACATAAACAGCACCCAACCAGACCCATGGCAGCTCCCCTTGCACCACCATGACGATGACCCTCTAGCACCACCATGACGACGACCCTCTAGCACCACCATGACGACGACCCTCTAGCACCACCATGACGACGACACTCTAGCACCACCACGGCGGCGCCCCCGACCAGCATGGCTTCACCACCACACTGACACCGACCTTTTCCGCCCTCGTATTTCAGACATGCGTGCCTCCTCGATGGTCTGTTTTGGCCCTCCAAGGTGACTCCATCCAGCGAGCATCACCGTCGGGAGCAATTCCCACCTCCAGCACGTCAACCATGGTGCGTGGAAGGAAACATGGCATGGTTGCTGCTGGAAAACAGTAGGATGTCCTCATAGTTTTCTTCTTCCATTATTGATTTCTCGTTTAATTCTTATGTTTATTATGTTTATGATTTATGCAACATGTGTTTGCATGCAACAAAAGAAAAAGAAAGGAAGGGAAAATCACCCAATTGAAGGAGGAAATCCGGCTTCTGTCTGAGAAGGAAAAATGCAGATGACGTCTTCCCCTTCTCCTTTTTCAATGAAATAAAATGATGGCTAGGGTACATGGAAGCACCCCTTCACCGTAATTCCTTTAACCGGGTAATTGGGTAATCGTCGTAGTTCACTTAACCATTTCACCTAACTTGTTAAATGGGTACATGGTATGGTTAACTTAAATGGTAAAATGGATAAATAGTGTAGTCGACTCGACCGATTCAACTAGAATTATCCGGTTAAAAATTACTTTTCAATTAACCGGGTAATTCATACTTAACCACCTAACAATTTTTTCCTACTTAAATGAAAAAATTAAAATTTTCCCACATTCGATCCCACCGCGTCGAACATTATTATTATTATTATTATTATTATTATTATTATCCGGGTCTTTACAAAATTTGAACTCTAGGTCCTTCCCTTGAGTATTAGCATAACTCTTTTGTCAATCTTGAGCTGTCTTAAGTCTTTCCTGAATGAGTTTCACCTTTTCAGTTGTGTCCCTCACCATCTATGGCCCGACTATAACTTCTTCGGTAGACTCCAGCCACCACGATGGAGATCTACAGGGCCTACCATAGAGGGCTTCAAATGGTGCCATCCCTATACTGGCTTGGTAAGAGTTATTGTAGGTGAATTCAGCCATACGTGTTTCTCCCAATCACCCCCTAGTCAAGAATGCAAACTCTTAACAAATCTTCCAAAGTTTGAATAGTCCTCTCACTCTAATCATTAGTTTGGGGATGATATGCTGTACTCAACTTAATTTGAGTTCCCATGGCTTTTGGAAAGCTTCCCAGAAAATGTGAGGTGAATAGGGAATCGCGGTCGGAGACTATCTGTTTTGGAATCCCATGCAATTTGACATTATTGTCAACATATAATCCTGCGAGATATTCCGCCGTTCTCATTGATTTCGTGGGGATGAAGTGAGCTACCTTAGTTAGTCTGTCCACAACTACCCATATGGAGTCATGCTTCTTTTGAGTTCTTGGGAGCTTTGAAATAAAATCGCATGTGACACACTTCCATTTCCGCGTTGGTATTTCTAAAGATTGCAATAGTCCTCTAGTTAGTTGATGTTGGGCTTTAACCTGTTGGCAAGTTTGACCCTTAGAGACAAAATCCACAACATCCCTCTTCATCCCAATCGACCAGTAGGTTCGCTCTAAATCCTGATACATTTTAGTAACTCCAGGGTGTATTGAGAACTTTGAGTGATGAGCCACCTCTAAAATATTCTACCTCAGTACATTATCCTTGGGTACACATAACCTTCCTCTAAATCTTATCACACTATTTGAATCAACTACAATGTCAGGAATCTTCTCCAACATTTTATTCATCTCCTCATCACCCATTTGTGCTAGCTTAACACGATCAACTAAATCATTGGAAACAACCAAATTTGCCAGTAAGCTTGTTAGTTGCTCCACCGGGTTGATAGCTACCACTTCTGATGACTTGGCCCAAAGTCTAGCTAACTGCTAACTTTTGTCCACTTTGCCCTTCCTACTCAATGCGTCGGCTACCACATTCACTTTCCCTTGATGGTATAAGATTTGGTAATCGTAGTCCCTCAAATATTCTATCCACTGCCTCTGTTGAAGGTTATGGTCATTCTGGGTGAAGATATACTTCAAACTCTGGTGGTCAGTGAAGACTTCAAACTGGGCCCCATACAAGTAGTGTCTCCAAATCTTTAGGGTAAAAACCACTGCTGTTAGTTCCAAGTCATGGGTTGCATAATTTGGCTCATGAATCTTCAATTGACGAGAGGCATAGGCCACCACCTAACCTTCTTGCATAAAGGCGCATCCTAAACCCAACTGAGACGTGTCGCTGAAGACTACAAATCCTTCATTACCATTTGGCAGTGTCAAGACTGGTGCTTTAGAAATTGGTGCCACTCCAGGTGCTAGGTCTGTAACGACCCGCCATTTTTCACAATATTGTGGGCCTAGCTGGCTACACGTTACTCAAAATTATACCAAACCAATCTTGTAACGACCAGCCCTAACTGGTCCAGGCGTTACTTATATGTTACATGATTTCTATTACACCATAAGTATGACTCATTCAAAGTAAATTATGGTTAGTGAAGATTTAATAATAATAGTTCCACAGTTTTGGATCATTTCCCAAAGCCACATGTATAGCACAAGAAAATAAAAGAAGTCCAATTTATTATCCATTCTCCTACCCTGAGTTCATAAAAGAACCACCAACCATACTTTCATTCTTCCGTAAGTGAGCTGAAATCAAACAATCTTGATTAGCCTACTTACCCATGTCGGGATCAAGCTCGATGTAGTTCTATAGGCTCTCAGGTCATTCTAAGATTAAAAGTTTGTCTCCCTGTTCATTCTGAGATTAGGTGGTCTCCCAGGTCATTCTGAGATTAGTCATTATTGGCTGTCAGGTCCATTCTGACATGTCCATTATTGGCTGTTAGGTCCATTTTGACAAATCCATTTTTGGTTGTCAGGCTCATTCTGACAAGTCCGTTTTTGGCTGTCAGGTCCATTCTGACATATCCATTATTGGCTATCAGGTCCCTTCTAACATGTCCATTATTGGCTGTCAGGTCCATTCTAACATGTCCATTATTGACTGTTAGGTTCATTTTTACAAATCCATTTTTGGCTGTCAGGCTCATTCTGACAAGTCTGTTTTTGGCTGTCAGGTCCATTCTGACATATCCATTATTGGCTATCAGGTCCCTTCTGACATGTCCATTATTGACTGCCAGGTCCATTCTGACATGTCCATTATTGGCTGTCAGGTCCATTCTGACATGTCCATTATTGACTGTCAGGTCCATTCTGACATAACCATTTTTGGCTGTCGGGTCCATTCTGACATATCGATTTTTGGTTGTCAGGTCCATTCTGACATGTCCATTTTGGTTGTCAGGTCCATTCTGACATGTCCATTAACAAAACAACTAAGCAATTCAAAGATTCCCAACAATTCTTGCCAATCGAAGGATGAAGCAAAGCAACACACCCACAACAAAGCAATCACCCGACCCCAAAGACTCTCAGCAGTTCATACCAAACAGTCGACAACAACCCCATGCATAAGACGGTAGGGATCTAGCAACTTAGCAGGGCATCTCTAACAAACCTTGCATGCAAGAATCCTAATGGAAACTAATAAGATGAGGGACGAAATACTCACGCAGAAATGGGGAGGTCGCCTGGGACGGAGAGGAGGCAATAGGAATTTGACGCCTGGTAAAAAGTTTTTTTCTCCCCATCAATGATCTCCCCCTCCTGCATATATATACACTTCAACCATTCCCTCCATTAAATTCTCATACCCCATCATCTGTAGGTATTTCCTAGGTTCCACGAGCCCCTTCATTAAATTCTCACACCCCATCATCCATTCATGAATAGGTATTTCCTAGGTGAACTTAAGTCGAACCATGACCGGTCCACTTGATAACCAACCATATTTGTTCATCGATATTTATTTCATAATATTTAGGTTTGAGTCTTGTAATAAAAATAATTACTTTTACAATGTCAATGCCAAACTCCACTGCCCGCTTAGGAGGTAACCCTGGAAGTTCATCTGGGAATACACATATTCCCAGATTGAATCCTCCCCCTGAACCAAATTAGCGAATGCTAGTGCATTCTTCTAGACAACGGCTCTGGAAAATATTGTCCATTGAAAGCTGCCACAAATTCCGCCCACGCGATGGAGGATATCTCACGTCGATGGAAAGTGCTTTTCTCCATGGATTTCCACTAGTAAGATTCTTCCTCTTGAAGCATGCATGTTGCCAATCTCACTTAATGGCGGTGGGGCACAAACAGAGCTCTAAACGCATTTTCGGTAATGTCAATCAAGCTCTCCCCCTTCATTGGATCAATCCCTCCAATAAATACCTTAGCTCCTTTCATTCTAAATTTTTCCACAGTGTAGCGGTCACTATCATCAACCGCTGACGGCACCACTTGTCGGACTACCGGTGGCACTGGGTTTGGATGCTCACCTTGCTCACCCGGATCTACTAACCTTGCCCACCGTTGGGCACTCCCCTGACCACCATCTGGGGTGATTCTAGGACCCGTTGCTGAGTTTGAGGTTCCATTCCGTCTACCACTCCTGGTAACCGCTGAACGATATTCAGAACCATAGAATTTGTATTTTTTTAAGCCTATGCTAGTCCCTATATGGCCCTTAGGATTTGGGCCAATACATTCTCTTTATTCGAATTTGACTACGCTGATCGGCTTGACTGTTTATGAGTGCCTGCCATCTGAAACGTTGAACCATCAAGGTTCATTAATAAGTTATTTTTTTCCCACAATTATGACTTAGGTTTATTAGCGAATGAATTTGTTAATTCAAAATACAACACAGTGGGAAAAGATAATTATTGGACTTTTCAACAAGGTACTTGAGTCATAAAATGTGAGCTTGTGGGAAACTATGCTCTGATACCACCTGTAACTACCTGCCCGAACCAGACCGTGTGTTACATAAAAATATAATTGATGTAATGGTAATATTCCAGAACATGAACTGAAATATAGCAAATAAGTCTCTCAACATATAATATGAATCATAACAAAAAATTCATTTTCTCTAAAATTGAAAATAACCGTCCCACAGTCTTGGATCGATTCCGATAGCCAAATTTATAACACAAGAGAATAATAAGGAAATCTAACTTTATTATCGATTCACCATACCTAGGTCGGTAAAAGAACCACCAACCCCACTTCTATTCTTTAATCCAAAGCTGCTCACCTGCAAAGGCAATTCTGCGTTAGTGATTAAACCACTAAGCCGTATAATTAATGAAACAAGTAAATCTAATCTCTACTATCATTTCACTCGTTATTATTTTTATTATTACACAAGCAAAGAGTAATTATCCCTCATGTCACTCTGACATTAGTAATTTGTCTGTCAAGTCATTGTAAAGACCGTGGAAAATTTTTTTTTTAATATATTCGACTCAGGCAGGGAAGGATCAAATGTTAGAGAATTAAAGGAATAAAATACGGGTGTTGGTGTGTTTCCACAAACCCTAGCCGTCATTTCATATTATAAAGGACGTCCTCCACCCTAGCCTTCATTCGCATTCTCTTCTCCTCTTCCTTGCCGGCGTGTCTTCTTTCTTTCTTATGTATTCTTCCTATCTCCCTCTTCTTAATTTTCTTGCATGCATATTTTAATTTGATAATAAGCTTTATAATCATGAGGATTAAATTTTAAAATCAACAAGAAAGAAACTAAACAAAAAAATTAAACTTAAATTTGGCCAACGAGTCCCCTGTTTCGTCGACATGGGGAAACACATGCAAGGTCGTCGGGAATCAGTGGCGAGGTTTGTTCCAACGTCAGAAGATGATCGTCGATCAGTGTAGGGTCGATCTCAGATGTGTGGATGTCGGCCTGGGGTGGTAAATGGCCAAAAATAGTAGCGGCGGCAAAAACAGGGCCGACGGCGGTGGGGGAAGAAATCTGGCCGTCTTGGGTGGCGACGGGTCCCAATATGGACGGGGAAGGTAGATAGGTGGTCGAGGGTTACGAGTCGACCACCCAATTGAGACGGCGATGCTCACCGGCAGTGGAATCGCCTACACAAGCGCTCCACTAGGAAGGCGATGCGGGTGTCGCCACGGCTCGAAGGTGGCCGGAGTTGTCCAAGGCGACACGACAATGGCATGGCATGTCTGGGTGGTGACTATTGACAGCTGCCGAAGACGATTGCTGGCGGCAGCGGAAGAAGAAGAAGAAGAAGAAGAAGAAGAAGGGCGGTGGCAATTCCATAAATACTGGTTGACTCGATACCGATTTGAGTTAAAAATTATACAAATTTGTAATAAATCTTTAAAAATAATTATTTTAATGGGTTATGGGTTAGCTATTAAACTAACTAATTGTTGTATGAAATCGCCACGAGTAATAAAAATACGGTAATTAATCAGCGAAATTCAAACGATTAAATTAAATCAGAGGGTTATAAGTAATTAACAAATTATAGATTTTACCTTCACCATATTAAATTTAATATTAGGTAACTAAAGTGATTATTTTAATAACAAATCATTAACGAGAAAATGGGTTATTAAACTATATTCGGGTAGCAATCACTAGCGCCGAACCTAAAGTGAATAATGAAAATAAATAAAGTTCGAAACTTTATAGAGTCGAATAATTTACAATAATTGTATTAAGAATATTTATGAATACAAATTATGTTAAATAATTTATGTGAACAACTTAATTAATTAAATTGTTGTAAATAATAGTAGTGATTCAAAAATTATAACTAAAGGAAAATATACTAATAATAGTAATTAAATGATTATATCACACAAATAGTTTAATATTTAATATTGTTAAAATTTAATAGTGGTATATATATTAGTCATTTAGTTGCATGCATTTCTACTCAAATAAAATTATACTTATGTATAATTTTATGTCTTTGTTCAGATAAGGATCATTGGTCGCAGCTGCAAGTCGGAAATATCCAGGTCCGTATAATTATTGAAAATGTTGTATTTTCCCTTCTGTATAACCTGGTCAGCCTGAGCCCAGATTCGACCACCAGGCACCGAGTGCAACTAGGGTCAAGGATTTAACTGAGTCTGACACGGGCTACGCCCTTCATAATCAAATAATGGACACGATGGACTGACCCATCAGCCAATAAATTGGACATGGCAGATTGGGCTCGCTAGCCAATTACGGACATGGTGGATTGGACTCACCAGCCGATAACGGACATGGTGGATTGGACTCGCCAGCCGGTAATGGAGATGATGGACTGAACCATCAGCCAATAAATTGGACATGGTGGATTGGACTCGCAAGCCAATTATGGACATGGTGGACTGATCCATCAGCCGATAGATGGACATGGTGGATTGACCCATCAACCAACTAATGAGCATGGTGGATTGGACTCACCAGCTGATAACAGACATGGCAGATTGGACATGCTAGCCAGTAATGTACATGATGGACTGACCCATCACCCAATAGATGGACATGGTAGACTGACCCATCAGCCAACTAATGGACATGGTGGACTGAACCATCAGCTAATAAATGGATATGTTGGAATGGTCACAAGTGCCAATATTATACATAATGATAGGGAGTTTATGAACTTGTTTTATTTAATTATGCGGCTTAGTGGTTAATCACTAACGCAGAATTGCGTCCGCAGGTTAGCAGCGGGAACTAAAGACTATGAGACGACAGGGTGGTTCTTCTACCAATGCAGGTGGTGAACGGATAATAAGCGGACTTCTCTTTTTACTTTTCTTGTGTTATAAATGTGGCTATGGGAAACGGTCCAAGACTGTGGGATAATTACTTCATGCATTGTCATTTGGAAATAAGTATTTCGAGTTAGAAATGCTAGACTTATTTGTTTTCATATTATTCATGTAACTTTTTATGTAACACCCGGTCTGGTTAGGACTAGTTGTTATAGGGTTGGTTTTGTTAAATTTCTTAGTAACACCTGGCCAGCAAGACCCACAATATCGTGAAAAATAGCAAGTCGTTACTGTAAAACCCGTGACTCAAGTCATAGTTTTATGGCAACTGTCGGTTTGAGTCGAGTCAGCTTCATGGACCGCGAGCTGAGTTGAGGCCAGCTATGAGTTATGAGCGATGAGGGTCATGTATGCTCAAGTGTACGATGATAACGCTTGAAAGATGATGAAAAATGAGTTATCAAGTATATGGAGGTATGCTCAAGTGTACGATGATAACGCTCATGTAGGCCGAATAACACATTAGGACGCGTTGGATTATATTCAGGTGGGTTATTAGTTATAGAGCATGCCATTTGGATGTTGCTGTGTTTGTTTTATTTTATGGAATTTTTCCATATTTTTCTAGATTTTTTTAGAATTTATTACGAACTAGATATTATTTTGACTCGAGTACGATTCGAGTAAATACTTATTTACGAAACTACCATTGAGGGTATTTTTCTCCCTCCCAACCCTTCTTCACCCAAACCCTCGCCGCCCCTCGTGCTTGTCGCCGCCACGATGTCGCACTGCCGCCGATCAACGCCGCCCCGCCCCGCCATGCCGCCACGACGTCGGAATCGCCACACGAAACCACCTCGGCCGTCGCCACTCCGAGCTGAATTCTGCCATCGTCCGGGCCGCGCCGCCGCCGTTGTGGCCCTGACGACCACCGCCTCGCTGTCGCCGATGTTTCCCCCACAAGCCCGACCACCGTCGAGGCCGGCTGCAGCCTCGATCGGAGCACACTGACGTGCTTGATTGTGTAGGTACGGTGTAGGAGCTCGCCGCCTAGGTGCGTGGACCCGTTTGGAGCTTCTACCAGGTCCGTTTAGGACCCGTTCTCTGTTTTATGCTACTCTATTGTATATTTGATTTATCATGTACAGGACAAGTTAAGAGGCATTTTATCGGATCCAACTTAACTCAGGCTATTTAGTCAACAGTTTTATTTCGGATTAATTACCCTCGAGGATGAGATCCCTCGAGTTTGTTTTTGAACTTCAGATCCAGCTCATAATGCCTTCGGGCCTATTGTATAAATCCCAACCCAGGCCTATATATGTATAGTTTTCGCTTTTTCGGTGAGAGATGGGATGAGGGTTACTTGCGGCCACGTCTTTAGATAAGGCGTGTGCTCCGAAGAGCGGGCTCTGGAGCTGTGGAGAACCCACTTCATTCCTGAAGGATCCGGACAACTCCACCTTTGAGTTCCTCAAACCCGGAGAAGTGTGGAGGCTTACGGATACTGCAATGCAACGCATGTCCAGTCTTGTGGTTCAAAGGGTACTGAAGGCGACTATCTGAGAGTGCTCGGCCTTTGTGCTCAAGGCTAGGAGTAATATGGAAGGTGCAGAGGGCAGTAAGGAATGAAATTTGATGCGAGAAGCGATAGAGAAATGGCCAAGGTATGAGAATGAGAAAGAAAGGGGGACGCTGTCGACCCGAGGGCGACGGCCCGACGGCGACGGCTCCCATACGTGCCCTGATGAGAGTTCTTGAGGAAGTATATGGTTTTGATTCAACAGGAGAGTTTGCTCTCATGTGCCAGATTGATATTAGTTATTTTCCAGGCCGGTAACACTCATTACTTACGATTTTTCTATATATGTGTAGGTGAGGAATGCGAGCGATGAAAGCTGTCGGGACTGCGGAGGAGCAGCACGGAACCGCGCACACATGTACCTGCCGCGTGTAACGTATGTATAATGATGATGTGTTATTGTTACGTAAATGATAATTTTGATGTGTTTGCGTGAATGAATTTCTTGTTATGAAACAAACTGATAAATATCAAATGAGTAGGGAGCCTTGGAGTTCAGACTCGGGTCGGGTAAAAATGAATGAGATAATTATTTATTGTCATGGTAGATTGTTATGCGTTATCGTATTTTCATAAAATAGTATATATATATATTTTTTGGTTTTTCATTTGTTGTTTTGTCTTATTTTGCTTGTACATCATAGCATGCATGTAGGACTCCGTTAGAACCCAATCGTTCCCATTCATCCATTTCACATTTGCATCTCCATCTTGAGACGCCGAGAGTAGATCCGGGTCGGCTTAACCGAATCTAGTAGATTAGCGAACGGTTCGGTCGCCGGTGACATTTTCGGGTCCGTTCAAGGGTGAGCCGAAACGGGGTGTTACAGTTACTGTCATTCTGAGATTAGTAAGAGTCAACTCCCAGCTTATTCTTAGATTAGAAAACATCTCCCAGCTCATCTTGAGATTAGGTGGTCTCCCAATTCATTTGAGATTAGTCATTGTCTCCCAGTTCATTCTGAGATTAAAAATCGTCTTCTAGCTCATTCTAAGTTTAAAAATCGACTCCCAACTCATTATGAGATTAGAAAACATCTCCCAACTCATTCTAAGATTAGGTGGTCTCCCAATTCATCTTGAGATTAGTCTTGGTCTCCCAGTTCATTCTGCGATTTGAACATTGTCTCCCAGCTCATTCTGAGAATAGGTGCTCCCCCAATTCATTTCGAGGTTAGTCATGGTCTCCCATTTCATTCTGAGATTAGAAATTGTCTCCCAACTCATTCTGCGATTAGGAAACGGCTCCCAACTCATTCTGAGATTAGGTGGTCTCCCGATTTATTTTGAGATTAGTCATGGTCCCCCAATTCTTCTCGAGGTTAAAATCGTCTCCCAGCTCATTCTGAGATTAGTAAATTGTCTCCCAGCTCATTCCGAGATTAGGAAACGGCTCGCAGTTCATTCTGAGATTAGGTGGTCTCCTAATTCATTTTGAGATTAGTCATGGTCCCCCAATTCTCTCCACTCTTTCCAAAATTTTCCACAGTGTAGCGGTCACTATCATCAACCGCTGGTGGCACCACTTGTTGGACTATTGGTGGCACTAGGTTTGGATGCTTTCCTTGCTCGCCCGAGTTTGCTAGCCCTGCCCACCCTTGGGCACTCCCCAGAACACCATCTGGGGTGATTCTGGGGCCCAATTCATTCTGAGATTAGGTGGTCTCCCAATTCATTTTGAGATTAGTCATTGTCTCCTAGTTCATTCTAAGATTAGAAATTGTCTCCCAGCTCATTCTGAGATTAGGTGGTCTCCCAGTTCATTTTGATATTAGTCACAGTCTCCCAATTCATTCTGAGATTAGAAATTTTCTCCCAGCTCATTCTGAGATTAGGTTGTTCCCCAATTCATTTTGAGATTAGTCATGGTCTCCCAGTTCATTCTAAGATTAGAAATTGTCTCCCCGCTCATTCTGAGATTAGGTGGTCTCCCAATTCATTTTGAGATTAGTCATGGTCTCCCACTTCATTTTGAGATTAGAAATTGTCTCTGAGCTCATTCTGAGACTAGGTGGGCTCCCAATTCATTTTGAGATTGGTCATGGTCTCCCAGTTCATTCTAAGATTAGAAATTGTCTCCCAGCTCATTCTGAGATTAGGTGGTCTCCCAATTCATTTTAAGAGTAGTCATGGTCTCCCAGTTAATTATGAGATTAGAAATCGTCTCCTAGCTCATTCTGAGATTATGTGGTATTCTAATTGATTTTGACATTAGTCATGGTCTCCCAGTTTATTCTGAGATTAAAAATCATCTCCCAGCTCAATTTGAGATTAGTGCCGACAAAGGCTACCAATTTGGGAAAATAGAACATTTCATATAGTTATACAAGTTTGCGAAAATATAAAATTTTAAATAATTATACAGACAATACAACGTTCCAAATAATTATACGGACAATATAACATTTTAAATAATTATTCGTACACACATAGTAATTTTAATGGTGTGGCCCCGTGTCGGACAGAGTCAATTCCATGACCCCGATTGCGTTATAGTGCATGGTGGTCGAATTTGGCCTTAGGCCGACCGGGGCTGCCAACAAGGGAAAGTACAGCATTTCAAATTATTATATAGACCTGGATATTTCGAACTTACAACTGCAACAAATGATCCTAATCTGAACGAGTTTATAAAATTATACATAAGTATAATTTTATTCAAGGAGAAGTGCATGCAACTAAATGTCTAATATATATGTGTGTGTGTGTGTGTGTGTGTGTGTGTGTATATATATATATATATATCATTATTAAAATTTTGACAACATATCATGTAAAAATTTAAAAAAATTAAATATTAAATTCTCAACAAATATAGTGAGATAATTAATTATCCATGTGATATATTCATTTAAGTCCAACTTTACATTTTAAATTAATTATATAAATCATAATTAATACTTAATAGTTGTTAAAGTAATTATTACTAATAGACAAGTATTTAATTTTCCTTTCCGGTGATAATTATTTAACCTTGATCTTGTTGATTTAGTTGATGGTTGTAATTTTTAATCACTACTATTATTTACATCAATTTAATTAATTAAGTTATTCAATCAAATTAATTAATATATTTTGTATTATTTTAATAAATAAATATTATTAATACAACTATTTTAATTTATTCAACTCTATAAAGTTTCAAACTTTATTTATTTTCATTATGCTATTTAAGTTCGACGCGAGTGATTTCTACCAGACTATAGTTTAATAGCCTATTTTCTACATTACTGACTCATTATTAAAATAATCACTTTATTTACCCAATACTAAATTTTATTTGGTAAAGGTAAAATCTATATTTTGTTAATTACTTATAACCCTCTGATTTAATTTAATCATTTGAATTACGCTGATTAATTATCGACTGTTTATCATTACCGTAATTTTATTACTCATAGCAATTTCGTACAATAATTAGTTAGTTTAGTAACTTTACACATAACCCATTTAAATAATTATTTTTAAAAATTTATTACGAGTTAAAAAAATTTTTTAACTCGAGTCTGTATCAAGCCCGGTGTTATTTACAAGTTGGTATTATTATTTAACTCGAGCTGTGTCGAGTTAAGCATTATTTACAAGTTTCCCACCCAAGGTAATTTTTTGCCTTCTTCTTCTTCTCCGGCAAGCTTTGTTCCCAACTCCAAGCGCCCTCCAGCCACCGCCACCAACCATCTCCCGCAGCCGTCCATCGTCACCGTCCAGCTCCGCCGTGAGGTTTTAGTGTCACCCCGGCCAACTCCGGGCGCCTGGACATTGGCTGCCTAGCGGGCCTGATTGCAACCTGTCGCCTCCCAGGACGGCCGGACTTCTTCACCACCGCCGCATCTCTGTTTTTGCCACCGTCCACTTTTTTGGCCATTTACCACCCCCGGTCGGCATCCACCCATGTGAGATCGGCCCTATATATAATTAGAAAAATAATAAATACATGAATATAAATAATAATCTAGTCATAAAATAATAGTATAATTGTACTAAATGAATATATGAGTAAACAAGAGTAAATATCAATATATACTCATGTTAGTAAACATATAAATAAATTAATAAATAATTACATAATAATTCACTAAATAAATAAATGACTAATACTCTTTAATCATGAATATTAATAATATCATAGTTATAGAATACAAGACTGCATAATAAAATACAAATAAATAATATCATACCCTCGGTGCCCATTGCAAAAAAATGCCAACGGCGGTGCGGTTGGAGTCGCCGCCGGTCGAGATCGAATCCTCGAGGGTTAACAATCCCAAAATTTTGTGTGACTAACTGGCCCACATGGAGTTGGATACAATAAATCCACCACTCTACATGTCGCTTACCTATAAAACAAAACATGACGGACTATAGAGATAAAACCAGAAGAAAGTCATAACGGACTTGGTAGAAGCTTCAAGCATATGTCCACATGCCCAGGCGGCAAGGTCCTACTCTGTACGTACAAATCAAAACTAAATACTAATGCCTGCTCATGATGCATTCACACATCCTATAGCATACTGACATCAACATGCATCAATCAACACACATCAATAATAATCAGTACAAGTTTTCCTACTTTACGTTGCATTATAATACAATACTTATTTAGTCAGCCTAATTAATTCCTTACCATTTGTTTTAATATCACACAGTCACACAACTTTATAATTTTAATAACATAAAAAAATCTAACACATCAATCACTCAATCCTAGCATCCTAGCATGTTGTGCTAATAATTATTATTTTAAATAATTAAATTAAAATAAATTATACATTGCACGTTGTCGGATAGGTTTTCCAGCGGGTTTTGATGGTTTTCTAGTGGCTTTCTGGCAACTTTCCTACTACTGGTGAGATAGTGGTGGTATGGGGTATCGTTGGCACCAGCTCGGCGAGCCCAACACGTCTACGATATCAATGAAGTTTGCAGAGGCGACAACTCACCGAAAAAAGGGCAAACATGTCTGTCGGTGGTGGGGTGTGGAGATCTGGCCATTGTGGGCAGCGTTCGGATCCGCTCCAGTTGAGGAAGATTGCAAGAGGTCGAAGACGTCAAGGCGTCCACTAGATTGTGAAGGCGATGGTCGGCGGTGCCAAAATCAGCAACACGAGCCTTGTGTGATCGCTTCATGGAGGTCAGTCAATAGCCGGAGGTGCTCAAGATGGCACAACGGCGACACAATGTTGGCACAGCGGTGTCGATGGGCGGCCGGGTGGCATCGGCGGCCGCAAAAGTGGCGACAAACACAGGTGATAGCAATGGTTTGGATGGAAAGGCATCAGAGGGGTTTTGGGGGAGAAGATGGTGTCGGGGTGTTTGGTAGCAAACTTGTAAATAAAACTTGACTCGAGTCCGACTCGAGTCAAAATAATAACTAACTAGTAATAAATCCTAAAAAACAATCCAGAAAAATATCAGAAAATCTAATAAAATATAGTATACTTCATAACATCAAAATGACATGCTCAATAACTAATAACCCATCCAACAATCCTATAATGCATCCTAATGCATTATTCAGCCTAAAAATATTTCTACAATGAAATACATGAAAAGAATATACTGCATACTTTCATATATTCTGATAACTCATTTCTCACCATCTTTCCGATGTTATCATTATATATTTAGGTACACCTAATCCTCATCGCTTATAACTCATGGCTGGTCTCCACTCAGCATGCGGTCCATGAAACAGACTTGACTCGAATTGACTAGTTCGAAAATGTGAAACTCTGACTCTAGTCAGGTGATTCATAACCTTCGTTCCTTAGAAAAATTTTTTCCTTGAAATTTTAACCAAGGAAGTTTGAAACTCATCCATAATCTGAATAATCTCCAGTAAGGTACGTAGTTGTGAAGTCGGTTCCTCAAATATTTTCGAGTATCGCATCTTCATCACATCCTTACGTTCCCATGTACATTCTTCAACAACTCTTCAAAGTCCATTGCACTTGTAGAAGGTGGACTTCTTTCCTTCAGAGAATCTTCACTCTGCGATCCACAATTTGAATTGCTTCTTCTGCATACGTCACGTCTGGTTGTAGCTCTATTTCACTAAAGCTACAACATGAGACTTGTCTGGATGGTACTTCTTTAGCATCGACACATGGAAGATATTATGGATGGCTTATAGGTGAGGCAGCAATGCTAGCCTATCACCACTGCTCCAATGCCCTCAATCACGTCAAGTGGTCCAATATATCAAAGAATGAGTTTCCCTCGCGTGCCGAGTCTAGTGTTTTCCTTAGTCAGAGAGACCTTCAGGGGAACGTGATCTTCTAACGTGAAATGAACCTCACGTCTGCACTGATCAACATAACTTTTCAGCCTTTCCTAAGCTGCTCTCATTCTCCTCTTGATCCGCATCACCACTTCCTACGTCCATTGGATCATCTCTAGCCCAACTACTAGTAGCTCGCCGTCCTGTACCCAACATACCGGGGATTGACATGGTCTGCCATATAATTGTGAGATCCCTCAACTTAGTCCCACATCTAATACCTACTACGAGAAGATCATATTTATAAGTGGGAATGGACTAGAGATCTTTAACTGTCGGGGTACCCACTTTAAAGAAATGACTTAGCCCATTACGTTGCACTTTGGGCTGGGTCATTACAAATGGTATCAGAGCCGACCTGGTTCCGTGTTAGATGGTGGGATGGACTAGGGACGTTGGCTAGGCTGCCGGTCACGGGCCAGAAAGGTCGTGGGCTGGGGCTAGCAACGGGCCAAGAATAGGCATTTTGGGGACGAAATTCCCTAAGGTGGGTGGATTGTAAGATCCCTCAACTTAGTCCCACATCTAATACCTACTGGGAGAAGATCCTGTTTATAAGTGGGAATGGACTATAGATCTTTAACTTCGGGGGTACCCATTTTAAAGAAATGACTTAGGCCCATTACGTTGCACTTTGGGCTAGGTCGTTACAAATGGTATTAGAGCCGACCTGGTTCCGTGTTAGATGGTGGGCTGGATTAGAGACGTTGGCTAGGCTGCCGGTCACGGGCCAGAAAGGTCGTGGGCTGGGGCTAGCAACGGGCCAAGAATAGGCATTTCGGGGACGAAATTTCCTAAGGTGGGCGGATTGTGAGATCCCTCAACTTAGTCCCACATCTAATACCTACTGGGAGAAGATCCTGTTTATAAGTGGGAATGGACTATAGATCTTTAACTTCCGGGGTACCCATTTTAAAGGAATGACTTAGCCCATTACGTTGCACTTTGGGCTAGGTCGTTACAAATGGTATCAGAGCCGACCTGGTTCCGTGTTAGATGGTGGGCTGGATTAGGGACATTGGCTAGGCTGCCGGTCACGGGCTAGAAAGGTCGTGGGCTGGGGATAACAACGGGCCAAGAATAGACATTTCGGGGATGAAATTTCCTAAGGTGGGTCGGATTGTGAGATCCCTCAACTTAGTCCCACATCTAATACCTACTAGGAGAAGATCCTGTTTATAAGTGGGAATGGACTATAGATCTTTAACTTTCGGGGTACCCATTTTAAAGAAATGACTTAGCCCATTACGTTGCACTTTGGGCTGGGTCGTTACAAATGGTATCAGAGCCGACCTGGTTCCGTGTTAGATGGTGGGATGGACTAGGGACATTGGCTAGGCTGCCAGTCACGGGACAGAAAGGTCGTGGCTGGGGCTAACAACGTGTAACGACCCGGAAAATATATATATATATATATATATATATATATATATATGTATATATTGGACTCGGTGGGATCGAACGTTGGTATCCATGAATTTATTTAAATTATTTACCCGCTACCCGGTTAATTATCAATTACCCGGTCAAGTGGAAAGTATTAGTTAACCGGTTAAGTATTTTTACCCGGTTAAGTAAACCATACCATTTAACCGTTTAAACTAGTAAAGTGAACCGTATCACTTACCCATTTACCCGGCAACGAAGTGTGTTTTCATAAACCCTAGGCCTTCTTTCATTTTATAAGGAGAAGGAGGGGGGGGCGTCATGCACATAAGCTCCTTGGACAAACGCCGGCTTCCCCATTGTTTTGGTAAGTTTCTTCCTCTCTTCTTCTTAGTTTGCATGCATACATATGATCAAAGATTATAATACAAGATAATCATGGAAACTAAGACCTGAAATCAACAAGAAAAAGGGAGGATGTAACTGGATTAGAACCAGGAATTCACCCACGAACATAAGTTGCTGCCGTGCAGCAATTCTTGTGTGTTTGTGATTAATTACAGCAACAAGTCATAATCTTTTGCTAATCAGTTGCTGCATCAACGTCCTTACTCATGTTGTAGTAATTAAAGGTGAGATTTCATAGAATTTACAGCCAAGAATGGTAGCACGTCCTGCTGAAATTGCCAAGGATGGTAGCACGTCCTGCTGAATTGCAGCAACAGCACCATGGCGTTTGTGTCACGACCAGTTGCATATACCACGCTGTAGGGTAGTGTTTCTCTTCTTCTGGGCGTTGGGTTGTTGTGCGGGAAGAAGGGGACGCGTGGGGCGGTGCTGCTGGCCACGTCTGAGTCGCCATAGCAGCAGGTCGAGGTCGCCATGGCTGCTGGTTTGTCGCTGTGGTGGTGCAGTCGCCCTTTGATTGTTGCTGCTAATTTGGTTGCTAGGAAAGGGAGACAATGGGTGAAGGATAGGATCTAGATTTTGGTCGAAAGAGAAGAGCTTGGTGCTGGTTTTGGGTGAAGAGAAGAATGGTGACGAGAAGAAGAAGAAGAAGAAGAAGAAGAATGGCAGTTTTGTAATTTCAGGTTGACTCGATATGGGTTGAGTTAAAAATCATAATAATAATACCAACTCATGTTAAAATCATTGAAATAATTAATTTAAAGGAATATGAGTTAAGTGGTCAAAATAATAAATTTATAAATTATTACATGAAATTAATAAATTTCGATCACGATAAACGGTAATTAATTAATCGGCTGATTAAAAGCAATTAACTTAAATTGAAGGGTTATGAGGAATATTTAATAGAGACTTCACCTTTATCATATAAAAGTTATATTTGATAAGTAAAACGATTATTCTTATAATAAATTCGTAAAGTAAAATAATGGATCAATAAAAGATAATCGCGTAGAAATTACGCGATAGCATAATTAATTAAATAAAGAAGTGTTGAACCTTATCGAATTAGATAAATTAATTAATGTGGCATATATTAAATATTTAGTTGCATGCATTTTCGACGCGAGTAAAATTATACTAATGTATAATTTTATGCCCCGTTCATATTAGGGTTAGCGGATTACAGTCGGACGAACCCGCAAGTCAGGTACGTATAATAGGTAGAACATCGTATTTTCCTTGTTCGTAGCCTAGGTCGGCCTGAGCCCAGATTCGACCACCATGCACGAAGTGCAACCGGGGTTAAAGAATTGACTCAGTCCGACACTGGGTCGTGTTATGTGTGTGAATCTTGTGATGCATCGATATTGTTTTGGAGTTGTGATAGCCGCCCCATAAAAAGGCTACGGCCGGGGTGAGTGAGGCACAGCGATTCCTCCATCGCACTAGAGGGCAGTGATTGCCGCCCCATAAAAAGGCTACGGCCGAGGTGTGTGAGGCACTGGCAATAGAGTTGGCAGTGAGAGCTTCCCCACAAACGGGGCATATCGATCACCTGAGTGCAGTGATAGACGCCCCACAAAAAGGCTACGGCCGGGGTGTGAAAGGCATTGGCACTGGAGTGCAGTGATAGCCTCCCCATAAAAAGGCTACGGCCGGGGTGTGCGAGGCACTGGCACTAGAATTGGTAGTGAGAGCTTCCCCACAAATGGGGCATAGCAATCACCCGAGTGCAGCGATAGCTACCCCACAAAAAGGCTACGGCCGGGGTGTGTGAGGCACTGGCACTGGAGACGGTAGTGGTAGCCTCCCCATAAAAAGGCTATGGCCGGGGTGTGCAGATCACAGCGGACACCTCCTCCGCATTGTTTTGGAGTATAGCGGAATCGCTCCACCGCATATTAAAATAAATATATGAAAATGGTGGAATGTACTTGTTTGTTTTATCTATTATACTACTTAGTGTTGTAATCACTAACGCTGAATTGCCTCCGCAGATGTGCTGATCCGAGATTAGATGATTGACAACTAGAACATGGAGCAAAGTAATATAGGGACTCCTTTTTGTTATTTAATTGAGGAATAAGTGTGGCTGCTAGGAAACGGTCCAAGACTGTGGGATGTTATTATAAGTTATGATTTCTAATAATGTTTGACATAATTGCTTTAATTTTGAGTAACACCTAGCCAGTTAGGCCCACAATATTATCATGTAAAATAGCGGGTCGTTAAGCAACGAGCCAAGAATAGGCATTTTGGGGACGAAACTCCCTAAGGTGGGTGGATTGTAAGATCCCTCAACTTAGTCCCACATCTAATACCTACTAGGAGAAGATCATGTTTATAAGTTGGAATGGACTATAGATCTTTAACTTCTGGGGTACCCATTTTAAAGAAATGACTTATCCCATTACGTTGCACTTTGGGCTGGGTCGTTACAATAGTGCTTTGTATGGTGCCATCCCTATTGTAAAGACTGTGAAAAAAATAGAAAAAAATCGATATGGTCCGTGAAGGACTTAACGTTGGAGAATTATTATTATTCTCTACCCGATTAATTAATAGATTTTATTATTTACCATGTTACCCGGTTAAATGAAATACGGTGTTGGGGTGTTTTCACATACACTAGCCGTCATTTTCGATTCATTTTTATAAGGGATGTCCTCCTCACCCTAGCCGCCTTCATTCGCATTTTCTTCTCCTCTTCCTTACCAGTGGAGCTTCTTCCTCCTTGCTTGGGTATCCTTCCTATCCCTATTCTTAGTTTTCATGCATTCATATTTCTTTTTAATTGATAATAAGCTTGATAAAGATGAGAATTAAAGTCATAAATCAAGAATAAAAAATTAAACGAAACTGAAAACCGAATCCCATCCATGGCCGATGAGTCTGAAATTATGGCATGATCTGTGAGATCCCTCAACTTAGTCCCACATCTAATACCTACTGGGAGAAGATCTTGTTTATAAGTGGGAATGGACTATAGATCTTTAACTTCCGGGGTACCCATTTTAAAGAAATGACTTAGCCCATTACGTTGCACATTGGGCTGGGTCGTTACGAATGGTATCAAAGCGGACCTGGTTCCGTGTTAGATGATGGGCTGGACTAGGGACGTTGGCTAGGCTGCCGGTCATGGGCTGGGGCTAGCAACAGGCCAAGAATAGGCATTTCGGGGACGAAATTTCCTAAGGTGGGTGGATTGTGAGATCCCTCAACCTAGTCCCACATCTAATACCTACTGGGAGAAGATCATGTTTATAAGTGGGAATGGACTATAGATCTTTAACTTCCGGGGTACCCATTTTAAAGAAATGACTTAGCCCATTATGTTGCACTTTGGGCTAGGTCGTTACATGATCGGCGACTATAAACAAGAATTTCAAGGCAGCCCTCACACCCCCAATGGCCTCTCTGGCTGCTGGGTCGAAGGGGTGGAGTCACCTTGTCCCTGGCTTCCGGTGGGTAGCGGAATTACAGCTGGTACTGGGTGGAATTGCAAGGGGGACAAAGGTGATGGTGATCCTCTGAAATTGATGCTGTAATGGAAGCTTCAGAGGGTAGATGCTGGTTGTTCTTTGTTGACAACATCAATGGTCTATTACAGCAGTTCCTGCTGCCGGCATGGCCATCAAGGATGACCTTCTCACCTGAATTCATGGCGACAACGTGCGGGTGCGGGGAGAACGACTCTACTTCCTGGCCCGTTGCTAACCCCCGCTCACGACCTTTCTGGCCTGTGACCGGCAGCCTAGCCAATGTCCCTAGTCCATCCCACCATCTAACACGGAACCAGGTCGGCTCTGATACCACCTGTAACGACCCGGCCCAAAGTGCAACGTAATGGGCTAAGTCATCTCTTTAAAATGGGTACCCCGGAAATTAAAGATCTCTAGTCCATTCCCACTTATAAACAGGGGACTAAGTTGAGGGATCTCACAATGTTAGTCTTCGTTACTTATTAAATTTTCAACAATTCTGATGATAATTAATTATTAATTATCCCCATCCAAATCCCCATTAACTAGTTGATAATTTAATTATTAACATGTACCATACATAATTCTTTTATATTTACCTTATATTCTAACTCGACTGCATCGAGTTCTCCTATGTTTACCTGGTTGCCATTCTACTTTAACAATTTATTTAACGACCATAAAGCTCCCAGGTTTATTGTAGTCAAGTAGTGAAAGCCGGTATTTTCACCATGCATGGTGACCAAACAGTAACATGGCAGCCTCTATTCGCTGCTAGGTGTCTCAAACTTGGCCACCATATGGCAACCCTCAACTAGTCCTTGGCGACCCCATTCCAGCCACCCAATCAGCAACCTTGACCTGACCATGGTGCCTCCATGTCGGTCACATAATCAGCCCATGACCAATGGCGACTACTCTAGTTGGCCACATAAACATGACCTGTAACGGTATCTTCCATCTTAATCGATCAAGAGTTACCTCTGATACGAATCTTGTAACACCCCAATCCGGTTTACTCTCAACCCGGACCAGAACTGTTACAAAGGATCGAACTACTCGTAAACCGATTAATTTGTTTGACCCAAAACCTAAACGGCTACGACATAACCCTCTCGATGTCTGCAAAATGGAACACGCCTCTAATGCGCAACCAATATAAGAATAAGACGCAAAACCCTAGTAGGATACTACATGAATGTCATGATGATTGCCACACACAAAAATAATTAAAATAGCAACAAAATTCCCAAAATCTTGAAATAAGAAGGACAGAGTCTCCCCTAAAAGTACAATAAGGGGGTGACCTGTTAAAAACACCGCACATTATAGGGTATATAGATATAATCGTAATGCATACTACAATAGGATTTAAGCAACAACACATCTTTTAATTAGGTATAGCCACCTTTAATCTCATACTCAGCTCATTTGGTTCCTTTTCATTTCAGCATAGCACATCATTAGAGCTTTTCTCATAACATTTCCAAGTATTTCTAAAACAAGGCATACAAGCCACACAAACACATGCATATATACACAAATATGTAAATCTACTACAACAGCCAATCACATCACATCTTATGCAAAAGTCGGCGCGGCGTCAAGTATGTATGTGCAATGTAAACGCTAATCCTTCATCAAGGCTGGCATACACCATTTATCATCCTCACCTACATATATTAGAAAAACATCAGCAATGGGTGTCACTGGTCTGGAAATAACTAATATCAAACTAGAACATGAGAGCAAACTCTCGTGGGAAGCAAACAATCATATATCTTCCTCAAGAAATCTCATAAGGGCAACTACAAAGGAGCCGTTGAGCAGCTGACTCAATAGCATCCTGACCTATCTGGTACTGTGCCGCTCTCGGCACTTCTTTTTCAGTACTTTACATAAACTTTGTCCTAATCCCTCTCCGAACCTCCATATTACTCCTGGCCATTAGCATATAGCCGTTGAGCAGCTGGCCTCTCACGTAGTCGCCTTTAGTATCCTCTAAGCCCCAAGTCGGGACATGCGCTGTACTAAACAGTACCCATAAACCTCCACATTCTCTAGGTGTGATGAACTCACATGCGGAGTTGTCAGGATCCCTCGGGAATGGAATTGTCTGCTGGCACTAATCCAGAGCCCGCTTTGACTAGCACGGCAACCGCTCATGGCACGTGCAAGTCGATTCATCTTCTCTTGTCTCACTGAAAACTCGATAAACCTATTTATAGGGTTGGGTCGGGATTTATTATAATAGGCCTGAAGGCAACTTGATGTAAAGACCTGGAAATAATAATAATAATAATAATAAGAATAATAACGTTCGACACGGTGGGATCAAACGTGGGAAAATTTTAATTTTTTTTCATTTTAATGAAAAAAATCGTTAGCTGGTTAAGTATGAATTACCCGTTTAATTGAAAAGTAATTTTTAACCGGATAATTCTAGTTGAAGCGGTCGAGTCGACTACACTATTTATCCATTTAACCAATAAAACTAACCATACGATGTACCCATTTAACAGATTAAGTGAAATACGGTCGAAGTAAGTTTTCACAAACCCTAGCCTTCATGACATTATATAAAGAGAAGGGGAGGGCATCATCCACATAATTCCTCTTCAGACAGCCGCCGGCTTCCTCCTTCGCTTGGGTAATTCTTCTAACTTTCCTCTTCTTAGTTGCATAAATTGTAAAGACCCGGAAAATATATATATAACAATAATAATAAAAAATAACGTTTGACGTGGTGGGATCGAACGTGGAAAAAAATTCGTTAGCTGGTTAAGTATGAATTACCCGGTTAATTGAAAAGTAATTTCTAACCGGACGATTCTAGTTGAATCGGTCGAGTCGACAACATTACTTATCCATTTAACCATTTAAGTGAACTAAACCATGTACCCATTTAAGAGGTTAAGTGAAATGGTTAAGTAAACCGTGTTGATTACCCAATTACCCGGTTAAAGGAATTACGGTGGAAGGGTGTTTCCACATACCCTAGCCGTCATCTTATTCTTGATAAAAGGAGAAGGTGAGGGCGTCATCTACATCTTTTTCCTCCTTGGATAGACGCTGGTTTTCGTCCTTCGCTCGGGTAATTTCTTTTCCTTTCTTTTTCTTCTATTGCATGCATACACATGTTGCATAAATCATAAACATGATAAACATAAGAATCAAATGAGAAATCAACAAGGGAAGAAGAAAACCAGGAGGACGTCTTGCTGTTTTTGCAGCAGCAACAACACCATCTTCCATCCTTGTGAGTTGGGTTGATCGTGCTGGAAGTAGGGAGTGCTCCCAGCGGTGCGGCTGGCCGGACGGAGTCACCTTGGGTGGCCGAGTCAGACCATCGGGGAGGGATGTAAATCAGGAACGTGAAGGGAGACTAGGTTGGTGTTGCCATGGGTGGTGTTGCTAGCCAGACGTGGATCTGCCATGGAAAGGGCAGACTGGTTGTCACTTGGGGTGGTGCTGGTCGTCACCTTGATGGGGTAGGACATGGTCGCCATAGCTGCTGCTCGACCACCATGAATGGTGAAATTAAGGTCCCCATGTAGGGTGTAGTCCGAGTTCCATGAGATAACAGCGGATAAAGATTGGATCTTTGGGGTTTTTTTCAATAGGATCAGTGGGGTAGGTAGAAGATGGGGTCTGAAATTGGGTGGAAGGAAAAGAAGACATGTTGGTCGGGTGCTGTTTATGTGGCTGACTAGAGTAGTCGCCATGGGTCTGGTCGGGTGCTGTTTATGTAGCCGACTAGGGAGACGCTGCCATGGGTCATGGGCTGATTATGTGACCGACATGGAGTCACCATGGTCAGGTCGGGGTTGCTGATTGGGTAGCCGGAAGAGGATCGCCAAGGACTGGTTGAGGGTTGCCATGTGGTGGCCAAGTTGGAGATTCCATAGCAGCAAATGGACGCCGCCATGTTACTAGTTGGTCGCCATGCATGGTGAGAATACCGGCTTTCGCTGGTTGACTACAATAAAGCTGGGAGCTTTGGGGTCGTTACATGAATTGTTAAAGTAGAATGGCAACCAGGTAAGTATGGGGCATTTTAATAATTAAATTATCAATTAGATAATGGGGATTTGGATGGGGATAATTAATAATTAATTATCATTAGAATTGCTGAAAATTTAATAAGAAATGAAGACTAACATGAACTAATATACATCATTTAAAATTGATAGTATATCAGTCATGTAGTTGCATGTAGGTTCATGCAAAATAAAATTATACTAATGTATAATTTTATGCCCTCATTCAGATTAGGGTTAGCGGATCACAGTCAGACGAAATCACAAGTCAGGTACGTATAATAGGTAGAACATCGTACTTTCCTTGTTGGTAGCCTAGGTCGGCCTGAGCCCAGATTCGACCACCACGCACCGAGTGCAACCGGGGTCAAAGAATTGACTCAGTCCGACACGGGGTCGTATTATGTGCGTAAATTGTGTAATGCATCGACATTGTTTTGGAGTAGTGATAGCCGCCCCATAAAAAGGCTACGGCTGGGGTGAGCGAGGCACAGCGATTCCTCCATCACACTGGAGTGCAGTGATAGCCTCCCCATAAATAGGCTACGGCCGGGGTGTGTGAGGCACTGGCAGTAGAGTTGGCAGTGAGAGATTCCCCACAAATGGGGCATAGCATTCACCTAAGTGTAGTGATAGCCTCCCCATAAAAAGGCTATAGCCGGGGTGTGTGAGGCACTGGCACTAGAGTTGGCAGTGAGAGCTTCCCCACAAACGGGGCGTAGCATTCACTTGAGTGCAGTGATAGCCTCCCCATGAAAAGGCTACGGCCGGGGTGTGCGAGGCACTGGCACTAGAATTGGTAGTGAGAGCTTCCCCACAAACGGGGCGTAGCAATCACCTGAGTGCAGTGATAGCTTCCCTGCAAAAAGGCTACGGCCGGGGTGTGCGAGGCACTGGCACTAGAGAGGGTAGTGGTAGCCTCCGCACAAAACGGCTACGGCCGGGGTGTGCGGATCACAGCGGATACCTCCTCCGCATTGTTTTGGAGTATAACGGAATCGCTCCACCGCATATTAAAATAAACATAAGGAAATGGTGGAATGTACTTGATTTGTTTTATCTATTATACTACTTAGTGTTGTAATCACTAACGCGGAATTGCCTCTCGCAGGTGTGCAGATACGAAATTAGGTGATTGACAACTAGGAGCATGGAGCAAAATAAATATGAGGACTCCTTTTATTATTTATTTGAGAAATAAGTGTGGCTACTTGGAAACGGTCTAAGACTGTGGGATCTTTATATGTTTTGTTAAATAAAAATGTTAGACATATTTGCTTAATTGTGAGTAACACCTGGCCAGCTAGGCCCACAATGTTGTGAAAAATGGCGGGTCGTTACAGGTGGTATCAGAGCCAAGTTTCCCAAAAGCTCACATCTTATGACTCAAGTACCTTGTTGAAGAGTCCAATATTTATCTTTCTCCAATGGGGTATGTCATTAGGGAATTAGTGGACTCACTAACAAACCAAAGTAATCATTGAAAAAAAATTGTAATGAACCATAACGGAATAAATTTTAGATGGCAGGCACCCGAAGGAAGTCGAGCCAAGCTGCGCAGTCGGACACGAACGTGGAGAGTGTGTTAGGCCAAATTTTGACGGCCATACAGGGACTAGCGCAGGCTTCAGATAATACCAGTTCTGTGATTCAGAACATAGCACAGCGATTACCAGGATTGGTAACAGGGAATGGAGCTCCAAATTCGGCTGCGGGTCCTACTAACGTCCCAAATGGGGATCAGGGGAGCGCCCAAGAGCGGGTAGGAATAGCTGACCCGGGCGAGCAAGGGGAACTTCCAAACCCAGTGCCACCGGTATTCCGACAAGTGGTACTGCCAGTTGGGGATGACAGTGATCGATACACTGTAGAAAAATTCTGGAAGAACGGAGCTGAGGTGTTCATTGGTGGGACGGATCCAATGAAAGTGGAGAGCTGGTTGGACATTACTGAGAAAGCATTTAGAGCTCTCTCTGTGCCTCATCGCCATCAAGTGAGGTTGGCGACATGCATGCTTCAAGAGGAAGCATCCTATTGGTGGAAGTCCATGGAGCAGACTGCGTTCCATCAACGGGAGATTTCGTCCATTCCTTGGGCGGAATTTGTAACAGCTTTCAATGGACAATATTTTCCTGAGTCTGTTGTCCAGAAGAAAGCACTGGAATTTGCCACTCTAACTCAGAAGGATGATTCAGTTCGAGACTATGCAAAAAATTTCTTGCAATTGGAGAGATTTATAGCTAGGAGTCTGGCAACTGCCCGGGCCAGAGCAGACAAATTTTTCTGGGTGTTGAAGCCCGAACTGAGGAGTAGGGTTGCTATGGCGCCAAGAGGCACTATAACTGAAGTGATCGAAGCAGCCACTACTCATGAGTTGGTGTACGACTATGTCCGTGCACAGAAACAAGGGAAGGCTACTATGCAACATAAGAATGTCAACCAGGGTAGTAGTAAAAATAGGTCTGCAGAACACCAGCAGCAGAACTATCAACGAAATATCAATGGAAACCGCAAAAGGAAGTTTCAGGAGATTCCATATCGACTATGTAAAAATTGCAACAAGATGCATTCAGGGCCATGCAGGGAGCCTCGTAGGTGCTACAACTGCGGAAGGACGGGACACCTGCAAAACGAGTGTTGTCAACCCTTGAAGTGTGAGATCCTCAACTTAGTCCCACATCTAATACCTGGAGAAGATCTTGTTTATAAGTGGGAATGGACTATAGATCTTTAACTTTCGAGGTACTCATTTTAAAGAAATGACTTAGGCCCATTACGTTGCACTTTGGGCTGGGTCGTTACAAATGGTATCAGAGCAAACCTGGTTCTGTGTTAGATGGTGGGTCGGACTAGGGACACCGGCTAGGCTGCCGGTCACGGGCCAGAAAGGTCGTGGGCTGGGGCTAGTAATGGGCCAAGTATAGGAATTTTGGGGACAAAATTTCCTAAGGTGGGTGGATTGTGAGATCCCTCAACTTTGTCCCAAATCTAATACCTACTGGGAGAATATCCTGTTTATAAGTGGGAATGGACTATAGATCTTTAACTTTCGGGGTACCCATTTTAAAGAAATGACTTAGTCCCATTACGTTGCACTTTGGGCTGGGTTGTTACATGAAGCAACAACAAGAGCAACCTGAAAAGGAGAAGACACCAGCTCCTAATCGCTACCCAGCAGCTGCAAAATCAGTGGACTAAGGGAAGGCAAAACCTTTTGCAGCCGAAATCAAGGACGCTAAGAACGAGGACCACACAGTTCAAGGTAAAATTCTGAATCAAAGTGTTAGTGTGGATGTTTTATTTGACTTGGGGTGTACGCATTCGTTTCTATCATCCCGATTAGTTAAGAGTTTAGGACTCCAAATGTCTACATTGCCCAAGAGTTATAGGGTCACTACCGCAACGGGAGAAGGGGAGGTCACAACGTTAGGAATGACTAACCTATCCTTGGATATACAAGGGAAACCCTATGTATGGAATTTCTTTGTCTATGGGATAAGAGGTTTTGATGTACTGTTCGGAATGGAATGGTTGTCTACACACCAGGCTTTTCTCGACTGTAAAGGGAGGAGAGTGTTGACTAAACCTTGTAATTGTGAGATGGGGGTCATTTTCCAAGGGTCATGGAATGATCCATCCTCTTGTATTGTGTCGGTTGGTGAGGCAACTGAGTGGTTTGGTGAGGGTTGTAAAGCCTTTTCGGCAACTCTAGAGGAGTCTGAGGCCAAATCCAAAGAGTTGTCCATGATTCTGGTGGTAGCAGAATATTCGGATGTATTTCCAGGTGAACTTCCAGGGTTACCTCCTAAGTGGGCAGTAGAGTTTGTCATTGACCTAGCGCCTGGAGTATCACCAATTTCTAAAGCACCATACTGCATGGCTCCAGCAGAACTCAAGGAGTTAAAGAGTCAATTAGAAGAGGTATTGGAGGCAGGCTTCATCCGACCAAGTATTTCACCCTGGGGAGCCCCTGTTCTTTTCGTAAAAAGGAAGGATGGCTCACTTCGATTGTGTATTAACTATCGCCAGCTCAATCAAATGACAATCAAGAATCGGTACCCCTTACCGAGAATTGATGATTTATTTGATCAGTTGAAAATAGCCGAAATATTCTCAAAAATAGACTGCGGTCCGGATATCATCAACTGCGGGTGAAGGAATCTGACATATAGAAAAAGGCTTATTGAACTCGATATGGGCATTATGAGTTTCTGGTTATGCCTTTTGGTCTGACAAATGCACCAGCGGCCTTTATGTCACTTATGAACACGGTGTTCCACGAATACTTAGATAAGTTTTTATTGTGTTTGTGGATGACATTCTGGTCTATTCAAATAATGACGAGGACCATGGGAAACACTTGTCCATTGCTCTTCAAGTTCTGAGGGAGAATCAATTGTTCCCCAAGTTATCAAAGTGTGACTTCTGGCTGAAGGAGGTGAATTTCCTTAGACATGTTGTCTCATAGGTGGGGGTCGCAGTGGATCCATCAAAAGTGAGAGCAGTTACTGATTGGCCACAACCCAAGTCAGTCACAGATATCCTAAGTTTCCTTCGACTAGCAGGTTACTATCGGAAGTTCATTAAAGATTTCTCCTTGGTGGCATCGCCAATGACTAAGCTTACACGCAAGGGAGTCAAGTTCGAATGGAGTAACAAGTGTGAGGAGAGTTTCGAATCTTTGAAGAAGAATTTAACTACTGCACCAGTTTTGACTATACCAAATGGCAATGAAGGATTCGTGGTATTCAGTGATGCATCTTTAGTGGGGTTAGGATGTGTCCTTATGCAAGATGGTAAGGTGGTGGCTTATGCCTCTCGCCAATTGAAGATTCATGAGCAAAATTATGCAACCCATGACTTGAAACTAGCAGCAGTTGTGTTTGCTCAGAAAATTTGGAGATATTATTTGTACGGAGCTCAGTCCGAGGTTTTCACCGACCACCAATCTAACGACCCGCCATTTGTCACAACATTGGGGGCCTAGCTCGCAAGGTGTTGCTCAAAATTTAAGCAAATATGTCTATCATTTTTGTAAACAAAAACATATATAAAGATCCCACATTCTTGGATCGTTTCCCAGTAGCCACACTTATTTCTCAAATAGTAAAAAAAGGAGTCCTCATATTTATTTTGCTCCATGCTCTGGTTGTCAATCACTTAATCTCGTATCTGCACACCTGCGGAGGCAATTCCTTGTTAGTGATTACAACACTAAGTAGTATAATAGATAAAACAAAACAAGTACATTCCCCTATTTCCTCAAGTCTATTTTAATATGTGGTCGAGCGATTCCGCTATACTCCAAAACAATGCGGAGGAGGTATCCGCTGTGATACGTACACCCCGGTCGTAGCCCTTTTGTGGGGAGGCTACCACTACCGTCTCCAGTACCAGCGCCTCACACACCCCAGCCATAGCCTTTTTGTGGGGTAGCTATCACTGCACTCAGGTGATTGCTATGGCCGTTTGTGGGGAAGCTCTCGCTACCAATTTTTAGTGTCAGTGCCTCACACACCCCGGCTGTAGCGTTTTTATGGGGAGGCTATCACTGCACACCGGTACCAGTCCCTTGCACACCCCGGCCGTAGCCTTTTTATGAGGAGGCTATCACTGCACTCAGGTGATTGCTATGCCCCGTTTGTGGGGAAGCTCTCACTGCCAACTCTAGTGCCAGTGCCTCACACACCCCGGCCATAGCCTTTTTATGGGGAGGTTATCACTGCACTCCAGTGCGATGGAGGAATCGCTGTGCCTCACTCACCCCAGCCGTAGCCTTTTTGGTGGGGCGGCTATCACTACTCCAAAACAATGTCGATGCATTACACAATGTACGCACATAATACGACCCCGTGTCAGACTGAGTCAATTCTTTAACCCCGGTTGCACAAGGTGTATGGTGGTCGAATCCCTATTATACGTACCTAACTTGTGATTTCGTCTGACTTTGAACCGTTAACCCTAATCTAAATAAGGGCATAAAATTATACATTAGTATGATTTTATTTTGCATGAACCTACATGCAACTACATGACTAATATACTATAAATTTTAAATGATGTAATTAGTTCATGTTAGTCTTTATTTCTGATTAAATTTTCAGCAATTCTAATGATAATTAATTATTAATTATCCCCATCTAAATCCCCATTAGCTAATTGATAATTCAATTATTAACATATCCAATACTTTAGTCTTTTGTATTTACCTTATATTCTAACTCATCCGCATCGAGTTCTCCTATATTGACCTGGTTGCCATCCGACTTTAACAATTCATTTAACGACCCCAAAGTTCCCAGATTTATTGTAATTAATGAGCAAAAGACGGTATTTTCACCATGCATGGCGACCAACCAGTAATGTGGCGGCCTCCATTTGCTGCTATGGAGTCACCAAATTGGCCACCACATGGCAACCCTCAACCAGTCCTTGGTGACACCATCCTGGCCACCCAAACAGCAACCCCGACCAGACCCATGGCGACTATTCTAGTCAGCCACATAAACAGCACCTGACCAGCCTGTCTTCTTTTCCTTCCACCCAATCTCAGACCCCATCTTCTATCTAGCCCACTAATCTAATTGGAAAAACACCAAAGATCCAACCTTTATCCGCTGCTGTCTCATAGAACTCGGACTACACCCTACATGGGGACCTTAATTTCACCATTCATGGTGGCCGACCAGCAGCCATGGCGACCATGTCCTTCCCCATCAAGGTGACGACCAGCACCACACCAAGTGACGACCAGTCTACCCTTTCCATGGCAGATCCACGTCTCGCCAGCAACACCACCCAATCAACACCAACCTGGTCTCCCTACACTTCCTGATTTACATCTCTCCCCACCGGGACTCGGCCACCCAAGGTGACTCCGTCCGGCCAGCAGCACCGCTGGGAACACTCCCTACTTCCAGCACAACAACCCTACTCACAAGGATGGAAGATGGTGTTGTGGCTGCTGCTAAAACAGCAGGACGTCCTCCTGGTTCTCTTCTTCCCTTGTTGATTTCTCATTTGATTCTTATATTTAACATGTTTATGATTTATGCAACATGTGTATGCATGCAACAAAAGAAAAAGAAAGGAAAAGGAATTACCCGAGCGAAGGAGGAAAGCCAGCATCTGTCCAAGGATGAGAAAGATGTAGAAGACACCCTCCCCTTCTCCTTTTACAAAGAATGAAATGACGGCTACGGTTTGTGGAGACACCCTTTCACCGCAATTACTTTAATCGGGTAATTGGGTAATCAATACGGTTCACTTAACTATTTCACTTAACCTCTTAAACGGGTACAGGGTATGATTCACTTAAATGGTTAAATAGACAAATAATATGGTCGACTTGACCGATTCAAGTAGAACCGTCCGGTTAGAAATTACTTCTCAATTAACAGGATAATTCATACCTAACCAGCTAACGAAATTTTTTCCCTACGTTCGATTCCCTTCGTCGAACGTTATTATTATATATATATATTTCTGGGTCTTCACAATCTCCCTAACTTAGAATTATTTCTTCCCCGAAATATCACAACATAAATAGGATGTTCATGACTAAGTACATATCCGGTATAAGTTCATGTTACAACAATTACACGGACTTATGCTACAAACAGGCTAGGATATTTTCTGGCCATTTCCTGTTCAATCTCCCATGTAGCTTCTTCTGATCCCTGATTTCTCCATATTACCTTTACCAAAGGGATCTCCTTCTTACGGAGTGTCTTTGTTTCCCTTGCAAAGATGTGAATTGGTTTTTCCTCGTAGGTTAAATCCGATTGCAGCCCTAAATCTGCAAAATTTGTGATAATGTGATTCTCATCTCGTACATATTTCTTTAGCATTGACACATGAAACACATTGTGTACACCATCAAGGCTTGGTGGTAATGCTAATCTATATGCACAACTTCTGATTCGATCCAGAATTAGAAATGGTCCTATGAATCTTGGCTTCAACTTCCCTGATGTTCTAAATCTGATCACTCCCTTCTTACGTGAGGACTTAAGGTAGACGAACTCCCCAACTTGGAATTCTAACTCCTTCCTTCGAGTGTCAGCATAACTTTTCTGCCGATCCTGAGCTGCCTTAAGCCTTTGCTAGATGATTTGCACCTTTTCAGCTACTTCTCTCACCATCTCTAGCCCGACTATAACCATCTATGTAGACTCCAACCAACATGATGGAGATCGACAAGGCCTACCGTATAAAGCTTCAAACGGTGCCATTCCTATACTGGCTTGGTAAGAGTTATTATAGGTGAATTCAGCCAAGGCTAAGTGTTTCTCCCAATCTGCTCCCCAGTCGAGGATGCAAGCTCTCAACAAATCCTCCAAGGTTTGATTGGTCCGCTCACTCTGACCATCAGTTTGGGGGTGATATGCTATACTTAACTTGATTTGGGTCCCCATAGCTTTTTGGAAAACTTCCCAAAAATATGACATGAATAGGGGATCTCTATCAGAGACTATCTCCTTTAGATTCCATGCATCCTGACCATGTTATTTATGTTTAGTTCCGCTAAGTATTCCACTGTCGTAGTTGATTTTGTAGGGATTAAGTGATCTGCCTTAGTCAAACGGTCCACAACCACCCATATATAATCATGTCTCTTCAAAGTCCTTGGGAGTTTAGTAATAAAATCACATGTGACACGCTCCCATTTCCAGGTAGGTATCTCTAAAGGTTGTAATAATCCACCGGGTAGTTGATGTTGGGCTTTGATCAATTGGCACGTCTGACACTTGGAAACAAAATCCACCACACCTCCCTTCATCCCATTCCACCAGTAGGTTCGTTTTAAGTCCTGGTACATCTTTGTAACACCAGGGTGTATTGAGAACCTTGAACGATGAGCTTCCTCCAGGATATCTCGCTTTAATGCATCATTGTTAGGTACACTCATCCTCCCTCAAAACTTGAAGAGCAATGGACAAGTGTTTCCCATGGTCCTCCTCATTATTTGAATAGACCAGAATATCATCCGCAAACACAATAATAAACTTATCCAATTATTCATGGAACACCGTGTTCATAAGTGACATAAAGGCCGCTAGTGCATTTGTAAAACCAAAAGGCATAACCAGAAACTCATAATGTCCATATCAAGTTGAAAACCGTTTTATGTATGTCAGATTCCTTCACCCACAGTTCATGATATCCCGGCCGCAAGTCTATTTCTGAAAATATTTCGGCTGTTTTCAGCTGATCAAACAAATCATCCATCCTTGGTAAGGGGTACCGATTCTCGCCTGTCACTTGATTGAGCTGGCGATAGTCACTAAATGTAACGACCCGCCATATTTGACGATATTGTGGGCCTAACTGGCTAGGTGTTACTCAAAAGTAAAGTAATTATGTCAAACCATTTTTTATAAATAATAACATATATAAAGATCCCACAGTCTTGGACAGTTTCCAAGCAGCCACACTTATTTCTCAATTAAATAAAAAAAGGAGTCCTCATATTTATTTTGCTCCATACTCTGAATGTCAATCACCTAATCTCGTATCTGCACACCTGCGGAGGCAATTCCGCGTTAGTGATTACAACAATAAGTAGTATAATAGATATATTAAAACAAGTACATTCCAATATTTCCTTATGTTTATTTTAATATGCGGTGGAGCGATTCCGCTATACTACAAAACAATGCGGAGGAGGTATCCGCTATGATCCGCACACCCCGGCCGTAGCCATTTTTGTGGGGAGGCTACCACTACCATCTCCAGTGCCAGTGCCTCGCACACCCCGGCCGTAGCCTTTTTGTGGGGTAGCTATCACTCCACTCGGGTGATTGCTATGCCCCGTTTGTGGGGAAGCTCTCACTACCAATTCTAGTGCCAGTGCCTCGCACACCGCGGCCGTAGCCTTTATATGAGGAGGCTATCACTACACTCCAGTGCCAATGCCTTGCACACCCCGACCAAAGCCTTTTTGTGGGGCGGCTATCACTGCACTCAGGTGAATGCTATGCCCCGTTTGTGGGGAAGCTCTCACTACCAATTCTAGTGCCGGTGCCTCACACATCCCGGCCGTTGCCTTTTTATGGGGCGGCTATCACTGCACTCCAGTGCCAGTGCCTCACACACCCCGGCCGTAGCCTTTTTATGGGGCGGCTATCACTGCACTCTAGTGCGATGGAGGAATCGCTGTGCCTCACTCACCTCGGCCATAGCCTTTTTATGGGGTGGCTATCACTACTCCAAAACAATGTCGATGCATTACAAAATTCACGCACATAACACGACCCAGTGTTAGACTGAGTCAATTCATTGACACTGGTTGCACTCGGTGCATGGTAGTCGAATCTAGGCTCAGGCCGACCTAGGCTACCAACAAGGAAAATATGATCTTCTACCTATTACACTT